>CM052898.1:189491709-189507052 GCA_028534135.1 Potos flavus | reverse complement strand
CGGGGAGTGGGGAGCAGCGGAGCAAGGGCTGCAGGAAGGCTGGGCCCCGCGGGACGGGCGGAGCCTGCCCTGGCCTCTCCTCCCCTCGGAGCACCACGGGGCTCTCTCCTTTCCTCCCCGCTGGCCGCCAGAAACCCCGGAGCCCTCCGTTCCTCCTACCCCAGCCACACCTCGTGTCCCTCCAACGCGAGAGGTCGAATGCACCGCAGGACACATCTCAAAGTCTCCCACGTGGGGGTGGAAGGGCTCGCAGGCTTCCCGCTTCCGTCCCCGTGCTGGGGTGCTGATGGGGGCGGGAGCGGGGTCCTTGAAGCCTCACAGCGGCTGCAAGGATGAGGCGAAGAGGAGCGGGGCTTCCCGCGCCAGCGCCGACCCCGACGGCATGCAGGACACGGAGCTGGCCCCAGCCCGCAGCTTTCTCTCGTGGCAGGGGTGGGGACCCGAGGCCCAAAGGCCCAGTCTGATTCGTCACGGACACCCCGCCCCGGGGGGCCAGGGACCCAGCCCTTACCTGAGTCACCACGTAGAATCCCAAGCTGTGGATATTGTAGAAATACCCCAACCCGAAGAGGGCGGTAAAGGCGCCACTGGCCAGCATCCCAGACGTGAGGTAGTACCGAATGGGCAGACGCTCCCCTATGATGCCGCTGAGGGCGGAGAACAAAGAAGCGAGCGTGAGAGACGAGCAGCCTGGCGCGCCCGTGCTGTGAAGGACCCGTGGCCCTTCTGGACGTCTCCACGCTGTTCTCGGCGCTTTCAGGACTCGAGCGCGCCGCCGCTTCCAGGAGGGCTTCGTCACACCTGCGTCCAGCAGAGCGCTCATTAACCAGAAACTGGCCATCGGCAACGTCTTTTAGGACTTTATTTCTGGTAAGAGCCACTAGATGTCAAGTCATAAACCTCAAGCACTGTGACTTCCGCATGACAGCTGCCAGTTAAAACCACCGAAATCTCGGGGTGCCTGGGGGGCTCCATCGGGTAAGCGTCTGACTCTTGGTTTCGGCTCAGGTCATCATCTTGGGGTTCTGCGATCGAGCCCGGCGTCGGGCTCCGTGCTCAGCGGGGAGTCCGCTTGCCCACACCCCCCGGAATGGATAAATAAAATCTTCAAAAAACAAAACAGTAGAAACCTGTCCTGCTAGCTAATCCTGTTTTTATATAAACGTCCAGTACATGTGCACGGTATTTAAAAATGTTGATGTTCAGACTGTAGTCGTGTGTCATGAAAAGGGGTCACGTGTGGCCTCGGGACGTCTCTCGGCCCTGGAGCTGTCGCTAAGTTACCCGCGTCCGCACATGGGGCTGGATGGGCTGTGCCAGTAGCTGCCCTCCAGCCGCCACCACTGGGACCTGGTCTGAAGACAGACTTTCTTTAACGCGAGTGCTGACACAGGGATCTAGGGCTGCTCTGCTCCTGTCCCAGCAACGTCCCTCGATAACGAGCTGGCCTCGCAGGACAATTCCTTCGCACGGCTGTCTGGGTGCTCGAATGAGACTGAAGCGGGCGAAGGGCCTGGTCCGTGGCGGCCGCTCCCAACAGAGCGCCTGATGCCGCGGGAAGCAGGCTGCCTGCGGAGAAGTGCCGCTGTGGAGCAGCTTGTCATTGTCACTTACTAAGTGAACAAACCCCAGAATAATCACGAGTGATTGCGAGCCTGCTGCAGTCACTGAAAAGCATAGATCTCCTTTCCTGCCATGCAGCCATTCCGGGAGTCATATAAACAAGAAACGTGACGACGCCTGCCGGCCCGTGAGCCATACTCAGGGAACTATCTCCAAAATTCTGTCCCTCATCTCAAGAACCAAGACATCAGGACGCTTCTCCTTCTGGAGTCCCCAGAGAGGGACAACCTACCTAGCACCAACCAAACGACTGAAGCAGAGGAAGTAATTTAAAATTAGGAACGACATCCAGGTCAAATTTTAAGGAGGGTAGAAACATCACAAACAAACTCAAGAGCATTCGAGAGCTAAGCAAGGGATGTTTTTCAACTTGCTGGCTTCAGAGAAGAGGAAATGTGTCCCAGAGGGGCTGGCGGACCTGTCTGACGTCACAGGACAGAGCTAATGCCACCAGCCAGGGCTGACGTTCTCAGTCTTGCTATATGATACTGGGCCCAAATTTAGTCTCTACTCCAAAGGTCTTAAAGAAAAGGCCTAACAGAATGGATGCCATTCCGTATTATATCCGATTCATACAGGGTCTAAAGGCTACGCCGCACCTGCCAGGAAGGGCCCGCGCTAACAAAGGCGCCCCCTGTAGATGATTCACCTGACATACTAACAATCCATTTCGCTACGGACTGAAATGAAACAATCCGTTTCACGATGGATTCACTGCGTGCCCTGATGTCACTAAAAGGCCACGCAAAGCAGTGGATGCCCTCGTTAGGGTCGCGAGTCTACTCCAGATTCTACGCTACACAGAATTTTGTAATAACCCTCATTAGCGAGTTGCAGGACACATTACCTCTGCCGATAAATAAACAACAATAAAACCACCTTATTTAAAGGCTTCTCAACCTCAACACTGTTGATGTGTTGCAGGGGGTCATTCTTTGGGGCGAGCGGCCGTCCTGTGCTGTAGCCCGCTTAGCGGCCCGGCTCTCTGCCTGCTAGACGCAGAGCCCCCCTTTCTCCTGTCGTGACAACCAAGTGCGCTTCTAGATCCCGCTAAGTGTTGCCTAGGGGACAAAATCAGTCTCAGCTGAGAACCACACGTAAATACTATTTTCTAGTAACTGAGAAAAACGTTCGAACCTTTGGGTCTTTTTATACTATAGTTTATCGGCGTCCGGTAAGACTGTGGTCTCCGGAGTATAAGTATTTGACCTCAAGCTGGAATACGGCCAGCCGCCCGGTTTCAACTCACGCCCCACGAAGCCTAATGCTTCCACCGCCTTCTCCTCTGCCGGGCTGTGTCCTGCTGCGCGTCACACACAGCACGCTTTCGCGTCCATCCTTACTCACTCATTCGTTCAGACAAGATCTGCAGCGCTAGGCGAATACGATGAAACTCCAACAACAGTAACTGCTCGCCTGGGCACCGACCACCCACCAACTGCCCTGAGCTGGGAGCGGGGCAGGTCTGGAGGATCCCACACTCTGGGGGGATTGATCAGGGAAGAAGCCAACCACTTACAGGGATCCCCAAGATTCTCAAAGCTCTAAAGATCTCTCGGTCCCTGAACAAAAAAAACCTCTTGAGCTGACGGCCTTAGTCCCTACAATTTTTTTCTTTTTTCTTTTAAGATTTTATTTATTTATTTGACACAGAGAGAGAGAGAGCACAAGCAGGGGAGCAGGAGGCAGAGAGAGAAGCAGGCTCCCCGCTGAGCAGGGAGCCTGGTGCGAGACTCGATCCCAGGACCCCGAGACCATGACCTGAGCCGAAGGCAGATGCTTCACCGACGGAGCCACCCAGGTGCCCCCATTTTGCTTTTTTTTTAAACCTGGCTGGACTGATACAATGCCAGTTTTTAATCAGCTAATCACCTGTCCTATTACCCACATACCATTCCCACCTGCCTACTGCATTCAGAATGGGGTAACAATCACACGTAAAGATGCTGGGACGCTCCGCGGGCCAGGATCGGTTCTGCGCGGTGCCACATCGTGGCAGGGTTCATGGTGCATCTGAAACCCCAGGGCCCTGAGCGCCATCCCTGGACGGTCGGCCCTGATCAGCGCACCACCTGGGATGTCTAAATGGGCAGCTTTACGGTGGCGCCCCCACCAACAGGGCACCCTGCGCAGGCTGGCGTTCACTTTGCCCTCGTCTCTGAGAAGAGACGGGAAGGGAAGCAACCTGCGGACACTTTTAGCACCGGAGGGACGAGGACCAGTAGGGAGGGGATGGAGAACCCTAGCAGACCTACCTCAGGTACATGCCAACGGCGTAGGCGCACAGAAACGAGTAATCCAGGGCCCCAAGCAGCTGCTGGTAGTTGTCCTGGTCTACAGGGATGAAAATCAACAGGAAAGGGTGAGTACTGTTTACTTTTCACCCAACACCGGTTTGTGTTCTGGGGCAGGACGATAAAACACATGCGTGTGCCCTGTACAGTTGGCCAGGGCGCTCAGAAGAATGGGGCCAGCAGAGAAAACCTGGGGGAACATCTGGGTGGCTTCTTGACAAAGGAAGAGAAAGTCGCCACATTTTCAAATACTCACTAAACAAACATGTGGATGACACGAGACCCCCACTGCTCCCGGGGAGCACGTGGAGCATTCGCTCTGCCTCCCGTGTAAGTCTGGCTGTTCCTCGGCCACCCCGGGCCAGCCCCTGCCCCACGCCCCCTGCCTCAGGGGGTCCCCCTGCTTTTCCCCCGCCGTCGATGCTCTGCAAATCCTCTCTCAGCTTCGACACGGACAAAACACAAGGGATCCTCAGCAGGTCCCCCAGGATGTGAACCTGTCAGATGGCAGCGGCTCTGCGTGCGGGCAGCGCAGACACGGTCACCGCGGAGGGAGAGCCAGCTGACGGGAGACTGCTGTCCCCGGAGAGGCGGTCACCATCGAGAAGGTGGTTCCTGCGCTCAGACGGGGCAGGCACGGAGTCCGGCAGCGCCCAGCCGTGGAGAAGCCGGAGGACGGGGCACTTCTGGAACACCGGACCCGAGGGCGCACGTGGGGGGACGGAGGAGAACTCACCAAACGGGGCCCAGCTGCAGTCCGTCTCGTTGTCTGCCCGCTGGCGGTGGGGTGTGCCACTGGCTTTCTGGCTCCAGCCCTTGACCTGGACTTGCCCCTCGTGCAGGGCGGTGCAGTACCTGTGCAGCTCGCCCTAGGCCACCCGCGGGGGTCAGAGGCCGGAGAGAGAAGGTGTGTTCAGGGCCGGCCCTGCGGGCTCGCAGCGGAAACCCTGCACAGGGCAACCCCATGCTGGGGGAGTGAGGCCCCACGGGGGGATCTGTCTGCAGGACCCACAGAGTGCCCTCGAGGACTGAGGCTCGTGGGGCCCTCGGCCGCGGCCAGCCCTGAGCACACACACGGCCCACAAAGACGAGCGACCCGAGCAGCCATATGGCGGAAGCCGCCTGCTGCCGTCCCGGCGCCATCTGCCCGTAGTGGAGGCAGGAGCTCATCGCACTAGATGTCTACAACCCAACACTGCCCAGCAGAACCAAGGACAAGCCACAGGTCCACGCGACGATGAGGAAGCCTGACACGGTGCCAATGGCAGGACGCCACTTACGACACTGGAGGACAGGCCCTGAACCCTCGGTGGGACTGGTGGGGATCTGGGGGAGGGTAACAATGGGGGACACGCACACGGAGCCTCGAGCTGGAGCTGGAAGGGGGCCAGACCTGAGCCTAGGGGACGATCGCCCAGGTGAGCATGTAAATACTAGCCAGGCTAGATACTGAAGATCTGTGGGTAACGCTGTGTGCAAATCATATACCGCAACCACACAGCGGCACAGCTGGGGCACAAGGCCGCCAGCCCACCGCGCCGTCCTCGGAGCCAGCAGGCAGACCAGGGCAGGCGCGCTCAGGCGGAAGGGAAGCGGGAGGCTCAGGAGCCCTCTGGGGACGGGTGTGGGGGCCCGAGCAGGCCTCTCCCGCCCACTGACAAGGCTGCCCCGTCACCCACAGAAAGCTTTCTGAGATCGACGATGCCAGACACCACATGTCAGCGCTGCGCTCAGGACGGGGCGCCACATGAGGAAAGGGGTTTGGGGGTGCCAGGAAGGGCTGGAGGCGCAGTCACAGGGGACGTGCGCAGGGCACAGGGACGCCGGGTGCTGCCAAGGAAGAGGAGTCCCGCTTCCAGAGAAGCGCCACACGGGGCCCACGCTGGGGCCCATCTTGTTACGGGGGAGCCTCCACTCACCTGCCAGTCTGCAGGTCGGCCCGTGTCTCCCCTCCCCAGGGGCTCCCTGCCACCTGCTGAGCGCTGTCTGGGTTTTTTACTCAAGTGGCTCAGAGGCAGCAATCCTCCAGACGGGAGGGCAGAAAGGAGGCATCCTCAAGGTCACGGAGGTGGCCCTTAGCGGGACCGGGGGCACTAGAGGGGCGTTCCTTATTGAGCGGCTGCCTGGGAGAGACAGAAGGCCTGGGGAGCGCCAGGAAAGCTGGTCCCAGGAAGAGAATTCCCCCAGGTCAGGACACAGGGCAGCGGGCAAGGACCTCCACCTCCATGCACCCGGCAGTGGGGGGGGATCCAGAGTCCTGCCGACCGCCTTCCTTTGCCAGCGCCCGTTTCTTCAGGAGGGAGTCGCCAAAGAAGCTGATCGCCTCCAAGCGGCCGCCCTTGCCAGGACTGTGGTCAGCCTGGGCTGGACGCCTCCTGGTTCTGCACAGACACACGCCACTGAGGCCTGGCACGGCCCACAGGACTCGGCCACTCTGTGGTCCTGTGGCTTTGGCATCCTCACTGGGCGTTCTGCTAGAATCCAAACACTGCCCTAAAAATCAGCAAGGCTTGCTTTACACACTCGGTTAAATCTTTGCTAAATAACTGTCCTCTCGCCCTCCTTGGATTACTCAGAGCCTGCTCTGCCCCTGCCCGTGCTCCGGGCCAGCCCAGTTGGATGTTGCAGGGAACTGGGAGGGAGGCTGGGGAGGCCAAGCCCCTCCCTCCCGCATGCCGCGGGCAGTCTCACCCCACCCCCCCCGCCCCGTTCCCCTGATTCTATACTTGGCTCTTCTGCTTCACCTGCAGAGGTCGGCCTTTCCCGGGCCCACACCCTGCGCCTCACCGTCCTCCCCGCTCACCTCCCACGAAGAAAGCTGCAGGCAGGCTGTTGGGGGACCTGCTGAGAGGGAGGGACCCCCCACACGCAGGGGCCTGACACGGGAGAAAGGAGGAGGAGGTTGTGGACCCCCGCTCCAAACGCGGTTTTCACATCCTCTCCCATCAGGTCAGATTCCCAGGAAGCAGCCGTTGTGAGAAACAGCAAAGATCGGGAAGGATCCCTTCTCGTTTCAGAAACAAGCAGAAAAGCGTTTCTGGCTTCGTTTGTCCCGCGGTAAAGGGACTCTGAGCCGGGACCCCGGGGCCAAGGTGCTGGTGGCTTCCTGCCTCCACGATGCGTGTGGGAACTGCTCCTCCCCTGGCCTCTCGGAGGGCGCGGTGACTGAC
This sequence comes from Potos flavus, assembly GCA_028534135.1. Taxonomy (NCBI): domain Eukaryota; kingdom Metazoa; phylum Chordata; class Mammalia; order Carnivora; family Procyonidae; genus Potos; species Potos flavus. Next base: position 189,499,965 of record CM052898.1, on the reverse strand, counting down.
AGCTGCGGGCAGCCCCCCCCCCCGCCCCCGCTCAGCCAGCCCCTCCCCAGCCCCCCCCCAACACTGAAAGCGCCACCTCTATCCCTCTGGGCGGGTGGCCGAAAGGCTATGCGAAGCAAGAAAAGACTTCACAGTGCTCGGGCACCAAGGGTTCTGGGGACACTCGCGTCACCGCACGCTGGTGTTCAGCAACACTGCCGAATTTTCCTATTTCAGTGACTGTTACTCCCCAACCTGGTGTCTGGGGGAAATTAAGGATGAATTAGACCAAGATGAACCGATGGGAAAACGCTCAGCAGGTGAATGGGGTCCTTCACTTTCACAAAAGCCATCGCCTTTGCCAACTTCACAGAGCGCTTTGCTGACAGCGTGAACTAAGCCGCAGGTGACAGAAGGCGGTCACTCAAAGCTGGGCAATCGGGAGCCTATGTGGTGTGGAGTGTGCCGGGTACACGATCCTCGAGGTTGTCTGTCACCGTCTGCGTGACCCACGGCGGAACAGCAACAACAAAATACACACCAGAGGCCACGGGGACTGAAGGTGGGGGCGGGGCGGCCGCAGGACGGGAGGCCACAGGGAGCAGCCTCGGAGCCACAAGCAGTGCGGGTGTTGGGGGAAGGGGGGTGGGGCTGGGGAGCAGGTGTCGCACTTGTCCCCCCTGCAGATCCCCCCCAGCCCTGGCCCCTCCCCACTGCCCCTGCCCCACCAGTGGGCAGCGAAAGGGAACCACGTGGGGCCAGCAGGCAGCACGGCCCCGCCGACACACATGTCCATGCATCCTTACACGGAGGTACCTGGAAGGAAGACTGCTGTGTAAGCTTGAACTTGAGCGACGTCACAGGGTGACCATTAGACCAGAACCCCAGCCCGCTGGCACCCGGACGCGGGGCTTCCAGCCCCCAGGACCGTGAGCAGTAAACCTCTGCTGCTGAGAGGCCACCGTGCACGGGGCTGGCGGCAGGAGGACCAGACAACCGTGCCGCACCCACAGCACGATCTGTGGGCGTCAGGTGCTCCGAGGGAACCCAGGGGCCACGGAACCACGGCGCAAACACACCCCCACCGGCAGGTGCACACAGAGAGAGAGGGGAGCTTTCTGCTCAAGGCTGATTTTCCAAAACCAGAACCCTTCTGTACAGACCTAAGGACAACTTAACTTCTCTTACTCAAGATATCCCTCCCGAACTCTTTCTGTGTCAAGTGGCATGGCTCTAATTCTTTGTTTGCTTATTTATTTACTTGTTGATATATTGATTTCTTTTTTAAAGTTCATTATTATTATTTCTTTTTCTTAAGAATCTCTGTTCCCAACATGGAGCTCAAACTCACGACCCCGAGTTCCAGAGCCGCACACTCTTCCACTGAGCCAGCCGGGCGCCTAATTCTTTTAAGTGGTTGTACATGTCAGAATATGGACTGGCCATAATTTACTCAAACTTCCCCCTGCTGATTAGGGTCACATAATATGCAGGGTTTTGTTCTTTTTTCCTTTTTTCTTTTTTTAAAAAATTGCAAACAGTGCTACAGTGAAGGCACTTATGCAGATTCTCCTAAGTGCAGACCCTTTCATTTTCACGGCCCAGGGCTGATGGGTCCATGTTCACGTTCCCCCAAGGGCTGCAGCCCTGCATGCCCACCAGGCGGTGCCCGGCCGTCTTCCCGCCCTCGCTGCCCGTGACTGGGGCTAGCGCGCTGTCTGGCGTTCCGACAGTGGCTGTAAGGCGACCTAGGGCTACTTTCACGGCCTCCTCGAGCACTCGCAAGCTTGCACACGGCTCAGCCAGTCTGGCGAGACTCCGGCTCCTTGTCTGTGAACTTCCTCTCCACCCTCTCTGGCCGCCCTCCTTCTGCTTTGCCAACTTCATGCCCCTCAGAGGGACCTAATTTTGTTCTTGGATTTTTACTTATTTATTACACTTAAATATTTCATCCACTCTTCTATTTTTATAAGATAGGGATTCAACTTCATCCTTCTAGACGAATAGCCAGCCATGCTCGCGTCGTTTGCTAAAGAAGCTACACTTTCCCCATCATCTGTCTACCATGCCTTATTTTCTATTCTCTTCCACTGACTTCTCGGTCTGTTCTCATGCCATACCATAAAAATTTGATTGCGGTGGCTTAAAAATGCTTTCCTTGGACATTTTTCCACATAAATTCTTAGATGGATTTTGTTTGGTGAAAAGGGGTGCTGAGACATTCGGCTGGAGCTGCCTTCTGTCGTAGCCTCCATCCTGGGACAGTGGCCTTTCTCGAGAGCAACCTTCCCACCCGAAGCCGGGGTGTGCCCCGCCAGCTGTCTTCCATCTGTCACCCAGCGTCTCACAGCTTCCGCCTTCCGGGCTCTGTGCGCACAGAGAGGACCGGGCGCTCGCACTCTGACCAGTCGGGGTCGCCGTGCCCGCGGGGGCACGTGAGGCTGGGCTGGGACGGCAGGTGGAAGGGAGGAGGGCTGCGCCCGCACCCCCACCGCCTCCCGGCCCGTGTCCATCACTGCCACCTTTGTCTTCTTTATGCTACACTGAAATGACACATGTCGCGTCACCCTTCAAATGTCATTAAAAGGAATGTGAACCATTTTATAATTCACCGCCACTGGTGATCAATGCCAGGTAAGCAAATATATTTTCGTTTTGTTTTGCTTATTACGTGTTAGCAAATACAGACTACAGATAAGTCAAGCTATTCCTTGCCTCAGCAGAATCGTCGCTCGTTCTAGTTTTAGAAGTACGATGCGCTAAAGCGTGTAGAAGCTTGGTGAGGCATTATAAAGTTAAGTCGACGTATGTGGTGGGACATCCTTACCGACCTTAGGAGATCACGTGTGAGGCCCGTCCATGTCCAAGCACAACTAAGGCGCTAAGTTGGAAAATCCATGTGTGGGAGAATATCCGGCTGTGGGGCCGCAGGTGTATTTGGGATGTTCAATGCCCTGCAGACCCCGTGGCTCAGAGCTTCAGAGCAGAGACCCTGCCCAGCTCACCAGACCCGGCACCTGCATGAGGGGACTGGGCCCGAGTCCCCAGGCCGCTGTGAGGACTCTGTGAAACGATGAACAGGTGCACCGTGTCACACCTCGGGCTCCAGCAAGCCCTGTGACCGACAGATGCTTCCAGAAGGCCCGATGGGACCCTGCTTCATCATGACGCCGCTCGTCAGTAAGCCCCGAGCTCCCAAGAGGGAAGCTGGGAGGGCACCCTACGGCAATGCTGCAGCCCTTCCTGGCCACACGAGGCCCCTTGCGATATCACGTTCAGTCCAAGTGTCCTGTTCCTGCCGCGCAGATCCTCCAACGGGCAGCCCGCCTTCCCCGCCCTGCCTGTGTCCCAGCAGAGCCTCTGCCCGCCAGGCTGGGGCTTCGTGGTGAGGGCCCAGCCTCCCTCTGCTACTCCAGGCGTCCACCCCCCCACACCCAAGCTCGATCCCGAAACCCCGGCAGGCTCCCCAACCACTCCGGCTCCTTCAGCCCCACGGCGCTCACCGGGACCTCTCCAGCAGTCTCCTCTACTCTATCACTTGCCTTTTCTTGAGCTGTGTGTAGGTTTCCCTAACCAGGAAGACAGAGAGTGAGCGGTAGCATTTCAATGTAGTGGCTGGGGGCGCCCGGGTGGCTCAGACGGTTAAGCGTCTGCCTTGGGATCAGGTCATAATCTCCAGGTCCTTGGACAGAGCCCCACATCGGGCTCCCAGCTCAGCAGGGAGCCTGCTTCTCCCCCTCCCTCTGCCCCTTCCCTGCTTGTGTGCTCTCTCTGTCTTATGAATAAATAAAATTAAAAAAAATAATAAATGTAGTGGCTGGTCCTTGGACGATTTTAGAGTCCCTGGTTGGATGCATTAAAGCCCACTCTCTCGTCTCTTTTGAAAACCACATTTTTAAAGGTCTGCAAACATTTCCACAGCCATTAAAACTTGGTATATCAAAAACTTGAGAATTCTGCAAGTGACGCGAAGGGCCAGGAAGGTTCCTGCTTACTAGAGGTCAAGGAGGAACTGCAGGATCCTTTGCGTAGAAGGATGCTGTTTTAACGTCCACCGGGCATTACTGGAGAACGGGGAGCACGAAACTGTCCACAGAAGCAACAGCCTTGCTCGGCATTGCCTCTCCCACTGGCCTGAAGACTGAGAGGCCGGCGCTCAACCACACGGTGGGAATGGAGGAAGTGTGGCTGCAAAGGTCAGAATTACAGCGCTGGATCCGCGTCCCTGCCCACGACCAGGACAGGGAGGGGGCAACCTTGGGCACGGGACAATTTCCTTGTTCCTTCTACAATCAAGAGTCAACAGCCTACTGAGAGTTTATAGGCAAAATAACATCATTCCTAGGAGCGTAAGAAAATTATCCTGTTTCTTCCCCAGTCGTAACTGGCTGTTATGTAGGATTGTCGACTTTAATCTTCTTTTCTCAAAGTGTAGTTAAATGCCTACTGAGCAACTTTCTGCTCACCCATCACTCACAGAAGCTCAGGGTGCTAAGACTAAGATAGAGCCACGACCACGGCCAGACTTAGAATCGGAGCACAGCGATAGTGGAGGCACTATGGGGAACAATTTAAGACTAGATATATTCGGAGGGAAGAGTCACAGAATAAAAATTTGATTACGCTTTAAAATTCCGCGACTGTCAATTAATATAACTGAAAGTATATCACCTATAAAACGATAAACCCTAAAGACATTTCCAAGATTTTCGTTTCAGAAAAGAGAAACAATCAGAGCATGATAACTTGCTTCTATGAACCACCTGTTTTCTCCATTTCCCCACCGCCCGCCCCCCATCCCTCCCCTCCACCCCTTCCCCCACTCCCAAACTGGCTCCTAAAGTAGCTACCAGTTCCCCACAGAAATCACAGGCAGGATATGAAACGGGGTGCTTTTTTATGATTTCTTACCTTAACTATGCTGATAGGCTTTCGAGATAAGTGGAAACTTGCATACAGCAAAAACGTCAAAATAAAAATGAAGGCTCTGTACCTGAAACACAAAACAGAAGTAGGGATGACATAAATTAAGATAAGATGCACTAAGATTATGTTGTATTCCCCTTGCCTCCGGAGACGTATCTAGAAAATGTTGCCAGGGCCGATGTCAGAGAAGTTCCTGCCTGGGCTCTCTTCCAGGATTTTTATGGTGTCAGGTCTCACATTGAGGTCTTTCAACCATTTTGAGTTTATTTTTGCGTAGGGCGTAAGAATGTGGTCCAGTTTCATTCTTCTGCATGTGGCTGTCCAGTGTTCCCAGCACCATTTGTTGAAGAGACTGTCTTTTTCCTGTTGTGTATTCTTGCCTCCTTTGTTGAAGATTGTTGAAGATTAGTTGACCACAGAGTTGAGGGTCCATTTCTGGGTTTTCTATTCTGTTCCATTGATCTGTGTGTCTGTTTCTGTGCCAGTACCACACTGCTCTGATCGCTACAGCTTCGTAGTGTTTCTTGCAATCTGGGATCGTGATACCTCCAGTTTTGTTTTTCTTTTTCAAGATTGCTTTGGCTATTTGGGGGTTCTGTGGTTCCGCACACAATTTAGGATTGTTTGTTCTAGTTCTGTGAAAAATGTTGTTGGTATTTTGATAGGGATTGCACTGAATCCATAGACTGCTTTGGGTAGTATGGACGCTTTACTGATACTTATTCTTCCAATCCATGAGCATGGGATGTCTTTCCATGTCTTTGTTTCATCTTCAATTTCTTTCATCAGGGTTTTATAGTTTTCAGAGTATAGATCTTTCACCTCTTTGGTTAAGTTTATTCCTAGGTATTTTATTGTTTTTGGTACAATTATAAATGGGATTGTTTCCTTAATTTCACTTTCTGCTGCTTCATTATTAGTGTTTAGAGAAGCAACAGATTTCTGTCTGTTAAATTTGTATCCTGTGACTTTACTGAATTCGTGTTCTAGCAGTTTTTTGGTGGAATCTTTTCAGGTTTTCTATATATAGTTTCATGTCATCTGCAAATAGTGAGAGTCTGACTTCTTCTTTACCAATTTGGATGCCTCTTATTTCTTTTTATGGTCTGATTGCTGATGCTAGGATGTCCAGTACTATGTAGAGTAACACTGGGGAGAGTGGACATCCCTGTTGTGTTCCTGACCTTAGGGGAAAAACTCTCATCTGATCCCCATTGAGTCTGATGTTTGCTGGGGGTTTTTCATGTAAGTCCTTTACTATGTTGAGGCGTGTTCCTCTAGACCTATTTTGTTGAGGGTTTCTGAATAGGTGTTGTACTTGTCAAATGCTTTTTCTGCATCTACCGAAATGATCACATGGTTTTTATACTTTCTTATTGATGTGATGTATCATGTTGATTGTTTTGAATACTAAGCCACCCTTGTATCCCAGGAATAAATCCCATTTGATTGTGATACATGATTTTTCTGATATATTGTTGGATTTGGTTTGCTAATATTTTGTTAAGGACTTCTGCATTTATATTCATGAGAGATATTGGTCTGAAGAGATAAAAATCCTTGAAGAGAGCACAGGCAGTACTTTCTCTGAAATTGGCCATAGCAACATCCCTCTAGATATGCCTCTTGAGTCGAGGGAAATAAAGGCAAAAATAAACTATAGGGACTTCATCAAGATAAAAAGCTTCTGCACAGCCAATGAAATAATCATTAAAACTAAAAGACAACCTACTGAATGGGAGAAGATATCTGCAAATGACATACCTGGTAAAGGGTTAGTATGCAAAATATATGAAGAACTTATGCAGCTCAACACCAAACAACAAACAATCCAAATTTTAAAATGGGCAGAAGACATGAACAGGCATTTCTCCAAAGAAGACATCCAGAGAGATGGCCAACAGACACATGAAAAGATGCTCAGCATCACTCATCATCAGGGAAATGCAAATCAAAACTACAATGAGATACCACCTCACTCACACCAGTCAGAGTGGCTCACATGAACAAGTCGGGAAATGACAGATGTTGGCAAGGATGCAGAGAAAGGGGAACCCTCCTACACTGTTGGTGGGAATGCAAACTGGTGCAGTGACTCTGGAAAGCAGTATGGAGGTTCCTTGAAAAGTTAAAAATAAAACCACCCTACCATCCAGTCATGGCACTACAAAAAATACAAAAACACAAGTTCAAAGGGATACATGTATCCCTACATTTATAGCAGCATTATCTACAGAAGCCGAGACATGGAAGCAGCCCAAGTGTCCACAGACAGATGGATAAAGAAAAAGTGGTGTGTGTGTGTGTGTGTGTGTGTGTGTGTGGAATATTACTCAGCCCTAAAAAAGAATGAAGTCTTGCCATTTGCAATGACATGAATGGATCTATGGAGTACTATGCTAAGTGAAAAAAGTCAAAGAAAGACAAATACCATATGATCTCACTCATATGTGGAATTTAAGAAACAAAACAAATGAGCAAAGGGGGAAAAAAGAGAAAGAGAGAGAGAGTGAGAGAGACAAACCAAGAAATAGACTCATAACTCTAGAGAACACACTGATGGTCACCAGAGGGAAAGTAGGCAGGGGGATGGGTGAATAGATGATGAGGACTAAGGAAGAGTACACTTACTGTGACCAAAATAAATTAAATAAATGAGTAAATAAATAAACAGGACTGGAGGAGCAAGATGGCAGAGGAGTAGGAGGCTGAGATATCATTGGATCCCAGGAGTTCAGCTAGTTAGTTATCAAACCACTCTAAACACCTACAAACTCAACAGGAGAGCGAAGAGAAGAAGGGCAGCAATTCCAGGAACAGAAAATCGACCACTTTCCGGAAGGTAGGACGTGTGGAAAAGTGAATCCAAAGCGACGGGAAGAGAGACCACGGGGGGAGGGGCCGGCTCCCGGGAAGCCGCAAAGCAGCGGAGCACAAAATCGAAACTTTCAGAAATCTGCTCCACTGAGGGATGTTACTCCAGGGGCTAAGCGGGGGGTGGAGCCCTCGCGGGCACAGTGTGGTCTCAGGACCCGCGGGGTTACAGAAAGACCGGGGGTGTCTGAGTGCGGCAGAGCTCCCAGGGATCAGAGCAGGGAAGCCGCCTGCAGAGACGGAGCCAAACAGTGGGCTACCAGCTTGGGCTTACCTTACACTGTGATCCGAGGCACAGTCAGGCCACGTCTCTCCGAGCAGGGACCCCACAAGGGGCAGATCCGGAGAGACTCCCTCCTTCCTCCTCCGGGAGGAGCGGCGCGGTAGCTCGCGGCAGGAATCGGCTGGGTTTGGAGACTCCAAACGGCCGTGCGCCAGGGACAGAGACGCTCGGTCACAGGCCGGGTGAGCTCGGAG
>CM052898.1:189447515-189491209 GCA_028534135.1 Potos flavus | reverse complement strand
CAGGGCGACTTTAGGTTCGAGCCCCTGTGTTTGCGGAGTTCTTTCAGTGCGGGGTTCTCCGTCACCTTTGCTCATGCTGCTCCTGACACACGTCACACCTCTTCCCTCACTGGCCCCAGGTCCCACCTCCTCCTCTCTGGGCTGTCGGCTGCGGGTCTGCCCCGTGCCTGGGGGGCAGGGGGCAAGCCCCCCAGGTCAGCTCTCTTCCTGGAGCCGCTGCTTGTCTGTCTCCGAGGGCTCGAGACCTTGTGGGACTGGCGGAGAGAACGTGTAGACGTGCCCTTCCATAGATCTGTTGTCGATGCACATGGGATTCGCTCGTGTGTTTCTCGGACGATGCACATGTCTTCGGCCACTGTGTCTTTTTTTTCTGTGGATGCGGAAGCAGATCCCGTTTCCCAGTAAGCCAGGAGCTTATGCAAGTCTTGGGGGCTCTCTTTAAGGAAAAGAACATAAGATTTGGATAAATGTGAATGTTCATTTGTAATAAAAAATCAAAATGAAAACAATTTTAAAATACCATGACCGCTACACAATCTGAGGAAGTAACAAACGGATGTTTAAAAATTCATGTCTGACGTGCCTGCCGCATGCCTTTTCCTTACCTGTCTAGCTAAAAATGGAATGTCTATCCAACCACAATTCTGTAATAGCCTTCTCTCCAGAGAAAATAGAGAATTCTATCTTCTGTCTTTGATCAGAAATTGATGAAAATTCGTTTTTTAAAAATACGCGTAGTCTAGAAAAGTGTCATTCTGGGTAACAACTTGTTATTAGCAATGCCACATGTGTTTTTAGGAGAGTCATGAACGTCGGAAACCTCTCTTAAGTTTCTTTGCTATGTGAGCCATAAGGTTGGAGGGTGTCATAAGTCTGCCGGTGCGGGGATCTATCTTCAAGGATCGACCGCCTTCCCTAACTAGTTTGCTGTTGTCATTACGGTAGAGGTGTCGGGAAATTTATGGTATCTTTGCCAATTCCAGTATTTCTCAGCAAGAAGATTCGCAGGCAGCGGCACGGAGGGGAGGAGCAAGGAGAATCAGTGAGGGAAGAGTCCGAGCAGAGGCAGGGGCTGGGAATGGTGCGGCGTCCACGCCCTTGGAGCTGGCGGGCGGGTGCGGCGCCCCGGGCGCCCAGGCTGGGAAGGTGTGTTGGAGGCAGGTGATGAGGTGGGAAATAGAGTGAACGGCTGGCGAGAGGCCGAGGAGGGATCATCAAACCTGGGTGTTGTTGCTGGATCGCTAAACACGTGCAAGCAGAAGGTGTAGGGACAGCTGGGCAGATGAAACCCGGGTTCGAATCCTCGCTCTGCCACCGACCAGCGGCGATACCCCTTGTCGGCTCACGCCGGTGACTGCAGCCCCTGTGTGTGCACCCGCCCAGACCTGCATCCAGGAGGCCCCGGACTCAGCTTCCCTTAACCAGCACCCCCGCCCCACGCCATCCAGCCAGAGGGGCAGGGGGACCGAGGCGAGTCACAGAGGGAGGAGACAGCAGCTGAAGCCCGTCTCTCCCTTCTCACCCCGGCCCGCTTTTGTGTCGTCCCTTCCAGGGGAGTGGGCGGATGACCAAAGGCACGGTTACGGCGTCTACTACTACATCAATAATGACACCTACACTGGGGAGTGGTTTGCTCACCAAAGGTTTGCGTTCTCTCTTCTGTTCTGTACACTTATTTATGTAATGAGAATATGACGACGTCTTATTATGCGGCAGAATCATGACCAAAGCCCATTAGCCAACTCTGCCAGGCAGTCCCAACCCTTTAAGGCTTTAAGGTGGGCACGCCAGATGTGACATGACTGGGCAGGCACAGACGAGCGGGGAGAATACGTGGTCCTTCATCAAGAGCCCTGGGGCGAGAAGCCCACAGAAGTACCCTCCTGGGGACAGAGCCACAGAGCCTCCTGGGAGCGCTGCCTCTTTCCCGTGTGACCCGGCTGATACGCGGGAAGGACGTCGGGAAGGGCGTCGCTGTCCAGCCCGCGATGCCCTTCCTATGCGGGGGCGCACAGAGCAGGAGCGCGCTTTGACGGGGCACAGATAGGGAAGCCAAGGATAGACCACCCCCAATTTAAATGTCTGATAAACCTGGAAGGCTTTCCACTGTGTCGGAGCGCAGGGCGCTGTTCTCTCTGTCTTCTCCAGGCACGGGCAGGGCACCTATTTCTACGCAGAGACGGGCAGTAAGTACGTAGGCACCTGGGTGAAAGGACAGCAAGAGGGCGCGGCTGAGCTCGTGCACCTGAACCACAGGTACCAGGGCAAGTTCTTCAACAAAAACGTAAGTCGGTGTTCCAGAAGCGAAGTGCGTCCTCCTCCCCCGTCTATGTAAATATGTGAATGAAGAATACTAAAAACTCAGGGAACCCTCCCACCCCTCCAAATACAGGGAGTGGGCAGCCGGGCCTCTCCCCGAGTCTCCAATGCCTGCCGAGGGCAGAGTGGAGGGGCACCTGGTTCTTTTCTCCGCATCTCAGTGACATCCCCACTCTCCCCGGGCCGTGATCCATCCCCTCGTTATAATGTGGGGACGTCCTGCCTCTCGTATGTGCTCCTCATCATGGGTAGATCAGACGTGAAACGTTTCCTGTGGTCGTGAGCACGTGGGTGTTTGGACGTTCTTTGGCCCGGGAGGCACGTGGCTGGAGCCCTGGGAAGGCAGACCCACGAGCTTCCTCCTTGCCGCAGGCTGGCCCACCCACCCTGGGTGTGAACTTGGGTGGGAAGGTGTGGCCAGTCCGCACGGCTCCTAATCGGTCATTTCTGTTTGGAGGGCTCCGTGGCTGTGCCAAGCCCTGCCGGGGTACAGAGAAGCCTGCTTATTCGGTCCCCACCCCCACGCCTTGAGCCGGCGTGGGCCAGAAACTTCCCCCGAAGAGTTTGCCAAAGAAGTTAAAGGCGTTAGGGGGCGCCTGGGTGGCTCAGTGGGTTAAAGCCTCTGCCTTCGGCTCAGGTCATGATCTCAGGGTCCTGGGATCGAGCCCCGTATCGGGCTCTCTGCTCAGCAGGGAGACTGCTTCCCCCCTCTCTCTCTGCCTGCCTCTCTGCCTACTTGTGATCTCTCTCTGTCAGATAAATAAATAAAATCTTAAAAAAAAAAAGTTAAAGGCATTAGAAGTTGACATAGAAAGGGGCGCCTGGGTGACACAGTTGGTTATACATCGGACTCAGGTCGTGGACTCAGGGTCGTGAGATCGAGCCCCACGGCAGGCTCTGTGCTCAGCGGGGAGTCTGCTTGAGGACTCTCCCTTTCCCTCTGCCCCCTCCCTGCTCTCTCTCTCTCTCAAATAAATAAATCTTTAAAAAAAAAAAAAGGAAGTTGGATGTAGGGAATATTGAACTAATATGATGAAATCACCTCAGACTCTCTTAAAACTTAGTTTTCATTGACATAAAATTCATTCCCTAATTTACAGATTCTACTTTTAAGTCTTTGTAAAGCAGCACATTCTCCCCAAATCCATACATTGCATATGTAGTTCCCTGTAAAATTCTCATGGGATATTTTTCAGCATGGGGGGCTGTGTGGAGGGAATGAGAATTTGACAAAAATTAATCGGGAAGAATCAACGAACCTAGACTCACCGGGAGAACGAGAGCTTTGCTCTGCTGGTTAGTGAAAGCTATGCAAATAGCGTCCAAGTACAGTTGCCCCTTGAACAATGCAGGGGTCAGGGGCACTGATGCTTGACCCCCCGCACAGTCAGAGATCCACTCAGAACTTTAATCCCCGCAAAACTTAACTACCAAGAGCATGCTGTTGACCGGAAGCCTTACCGACAACATAAGCAGTCCTTAACACATACTTTGTGTATGTATTAGATACTGTATTCTTATAATACGGTAAGCTGGAGGAAAGGAAATGTTATTAAGAAAATCATAAGGAAGAAAAAACATATTCATAGCGCTGCTCTGTATTTATTGAAAAAAATCCGCATGTAACGGGACCCGTGCAGTTGAGACCTGCGTAGTTGGAGGGTCAGCTTTCCATTCCAATTGTAAAGACCCCCGACACGCAGCCCTTTCCACACGCTTACATACAGCACGAGGGCCGTTGCTGTTTAAATAGGGTCACATTACGTCAGGACACGAAAACAGACACAGAGACGCCGATCTTTTTGCGCATTTGGGAATATTTATGTAGGTTAGATGCTGCCATTGCTGAGTCTATAAATATTGATATTTTGAATCATGATTGATTTCGCCAGCTGCCCCAAAGAGCTGTGCCGGTTTACACTCTGGTGAACAGACTCTGAGATCCTCTGTCATAGAATCTCCAACATCGGCTATCACTAGTCTTTAATGTTTTCCCGACTCTGATGGATAAAAAATGTCTTGTTTTAATGGGCAAATTTCCCTGATTCCTAGTGAAGTCCAGCATCTTTACACACTTTTGCTCCTGGTTTGACTACCTTCCTCGGAGAATTACCTGTTCACATCCTTGCTGACAAGTTATTCAAACGTACTTTAAAGTTTTGATAATTGCAACTGAGCTACCAGGTTGGAGAAATAGAGATCAATGAAGCAGATTAGAAAGTCTAGGGTCAGATTCAAGTGCATACAGAGGTTTAGCTCCTGAAAAGGATATCATTTAAATTAATGAGGACATGATGGGGAGAAGTCGAAGAGTGGTGCTCAGACAACTTGATAACGAAACAAAAAAAAAAAAACGAAGTCAGTTTGACATCTAGCATGAGATGAAGACACGCACTAGAGGGAGTACAGGTTTAAATGTAAACAAAACCACAGATAGAAAAAAATAGGTAAATGTTCATTAACTTTGAAATGAAGAAAGAGGATTCTCTGAACAGGAATATAAAGGAAAACCCAATAGATTTTGCTTGCTAAAAATAATCCCTTATTGATTAGAATGCACTATAAAGAAAATTTTAGAGATAAATGACCAGTGGGGTTAGGATATTTGTAACATTAAATATAAATACATAAAGCATTTGCATCAATGTAATTTAAGTAGTCAAAAATGTTGAAAAAATCCAACCCTACCAATAGCTTAAAGATGTGACTTAATGGTGAGATCCTGTTTTTTATATACTTAAAAAAAATGTAAAAATAGAGCAAAATGTTAATGCCCAGGAAAAACAGGGGTTTAAAGACAAGGGGCTCTTAAGTGATGCTGTGGGAAAGAGGATTACTGGAGCCTCATGCTCGTCAATATATAAACAAATAGGCGTGTCTATATATTTTGTGAGTGTATATGTACACACTGTGTGTGTGTGTGTGTGTGTGTGCCAGAAATTCCACCTCTGAAAACTTCCCTGAGGAAAACATCAAGAGTGTATATAAGATACAACTCCGGATATGTCTCCTGCCTTGGTCTTTGTCAAAGGATAGCGTCGGCACGCCGCACAGTAACAATAGTAGATGGGTAAAACAGATTCTAATTCTTAAATGAAAGAAAATACCAGGTTGACAACTGGAATCGTGGAAGACTATTTGCAAATACGGGAATTTATTTATCCTGTGTTTCTAAGTAACAGTAGGGTATGAGTCCCTATGTGCAATTACGGTCAAACTTTTATTTAGAAAAATCTAGGCACTAGAAATAAGGAATAAGGTTATAAAGACTATGTCACAATATATATTTTTAAAAGTTGTATTTATTTATTTACTTAGAGAGCAGCAGGGGGAGGGGCAGAGAGAGAGGGAGAGAATCTGAAGCGGGCTCCACGCCCAGCAAGGAGCCTGATGTGGGGCTTGATCTCAAGACCCTGAGATCGTGACCTGAGCCGAAATCAAGAGTCTGTGGCTTAACTGGCTGAGCCACCCGGGTGCCCCAAAACCATGTCCCAATATTATTAGCACTTCTCTCTCTAGCTCGTTTGCCTGTGGGTGTCAACTTCGTGAAATTTTTGTAATAAATACATTATTTTTATGAAGATAAAACTAAAGTTTAAATAACACACCAAACAGGCCGTATACCTGGCAATTCCCTTGGCCGTGAGTTCACGAAAGCTGTCTTGAACCCTCATCGGCTGTCCCGCTCCCCGCCTTGGGGCAGGTTTTCTGGAGGTGACATACCCGCGGCATTGTGCGCGCTCCGTCGGGTGCCGAGCACTAAGAGTGAAGCCCTTCTTGGTCTCTCTTTGCTTGTAGCCGGTCGGCCTCGGAAAGTATGTGTTCGACATCGGATGTGAGCAGCACGGGGAGTACCGCTTGACAGATGTGGTGAGTGGAGTGCGTACGGTGTCCTCCATCCACAGGCCAAGGAGCTGCTGGCGGTGTTGAGCCCGCGGATCCCATCGGGTCACATGCAATCGTGATGCCAGCTCTTGGCCTCGCTCACGCTATCGTCCCTGGCGTGCGCATGCCTCGGTCCAGACCCGAATTTCCGGAACCGAACGGCATCACGTCACCGTTGCCGTGGAAGCCCACCTGCAGCTTGGGTCAGGGGGAGCAGCTGGCCCGGAGTCCGAGGGCTCTGGGCAGCGTCAGGCGGCAGGAGTGACAGCTGGCATCGGTGGCCGTGGTGCCACCCAGTCTGTCCAGCGGCAGCACTTCCAACGTGCGGCTTGTGCTGCTCACGGCTTTGTCTTTGTGCGCCTCTCCAGCACTCAGCACTATCGTAAATACCCGCTCCATGCCTCCCGGTTCACGGCAAGACAAGCCAGCGAACGCTGTCATTATTAGGCCTGCGTCTGTGCGCGCGTGTGCCCGCGTGTGTGTGTGTGCCCGTGGGTGAGTGTGTGTGTGCACCCATGCGCCGGTGGATTTCTCGTCATCATCTCCTGATCTACAGGCGATTTCATAAAATACCTCGGCACCCCCCCCGCCGCGTCACCCCCAGACACCTCCCGCCAGGACACCCCCGTGCCCAGGCCCCCCTCGGCCCCTCTTCTCCTGCCCCCCTCCCGTGTCGAGTTCCTTCAGATCACTCTGCCAGAGGCTCCTGGTTCTGTGTATTAACTATCCACGCCCTCTGCCGCAGCCGGAATCCCCCATGGGCTTACGGTCACCGGTCCCCTGGCCTCAGGCCCCCCGCTTGCCTTCACCATCCCTTTGGACCAGGGGCCACGGACTGTGGCAAGGGTCGGTTTCCTAGCTAACTGCCCAGTCTGAAGTGGCCCAAATGCTTGATTCTGTTTCTAAAAACAGGCCCGCCCCCAGCCCCAGCATCGATTCTGCCTGGATCCCAGGACCTGCACTGACTGAGTGAGGGGGGCTCCCAGAAGCCGAGGCACCTGGAGGAATCTGGCGCATCACCCCCTCCGTGGGCTACAGCTCCCCACATTCCTGTCTGCGCGGCATTCTCGGCACGTGTAGTCTGGAACTGCAAACACAGCCGAGTGCCGTGTTGTTAGATCAGGACAGTGACATACCGAGTCCTTGCTGGGCTGTCCCTGGGGCTGGAAACCTCTTACTGGCCCCCGAAGGGACCTGCTGGCTCAATGTATTACACCGCCCCCACTGCCCCCCAAATCTGGCCCTTGCGGTCTCATCACTCACTGAGCCCATACTGTGATTTCAGAAGCGGGCAGTTTTAGTCTGTCCGGGGAAAAGTTCTTAGAAGTCAGAATTTCAGGATGCTGGGGAGAAAGTAGAAAGAACATCCTAACACCTAAGCGGGGAGATATTACCATAATCTCCCAAATCTGCCCCCGTTCAGGAATAAGCCTGGGGAGGAACGCACAGCCGGGCGCCTTGGTCTAAGGCTGTACTTGGACTTTCTGGGAGGACGACCAGGGCTGTGAGAAGCGGAGAAACCCGGTGTCACAGTGCACGGGGGATATGAGATCCGAGACCTAACATCTGCTAGAAACGCAGGTGGTAGGGCCCCACCCCCGACGTCCCCACACGGGAGCCCCCACCCATGTTTTCACAAGCCCCCCGGAGACTGCGGTGCAGCCCGAGGGCACTGGCACCCCCTTCGGGAGGAATGGAACCCAGAAACTTGGAAACCAAGCCACCTAGTTCTGAGTGACTCAGCGGGAGTGATAGGCAGGTCTCTGTCCCCCTTTGTCATACGTATTTTCCTCTATGGAACAGTGACATTTCCCACATGGATTGATATTCAGATCTTTGGCAATTTGTGACAGTTACAAAACTGGAGAAAGGGCTGGGATGCTCCGTCCGGTGGGCGTATGCCGGCTGTCGGATCGCGGGAATTATACACTCTTACAAAGGATCCCGCGTTTAGAGATGACAAGCGCTCCCTCTGCTTTCGTGAGATTTCATTTCCCCCCATAATCCTTGATTCTGGATACTTAGTATTCAGGCCCTTCCGTGCTGTATGGTCGTCTTAGGGTGCTTCCAGCCCTTTCCTCCCAGGGGTGGGATGCTTGCTGTGATACTAAAGAAGCTGAGACCCGGAAAATGCCACACGCAGTCTCTGTCACTTAAGGGCTCCAGAAGGCGGGGAAGGTCAAGTCTGGAAGCCGTCCACAGCAGGAGGGGGAGGGTGCGGGCGCCGTGCAGCCATGCCCGTCTGCCCCTCGTCCTGGTGCTTCCAAGACCCGCCTTGGAGCCCGGATCACACCGGGGACAGCTGACAACTGGGCTGACCACCGAGCCGTGCTGTCACGGTGGCCGAATGTCCCCTCGCGGTGACCATCCCACACCGAGTCTACACATGTGCTGGTAATTTTACGTTTTTAAACTTACAATAGGAAAGAGGAGAAGAGGAGGAGGAGGAGGAGATGACAATGGTAGTTCCGAAATGGAAAGCCACCAAAATCACAGAACTGGCTCTGTGGACCCCGACCCTCCCCACGGAGCAGCCACCCGCGGACGAGCCTGGTGCAGAAGAGACCGCAGGAACCGAGGGTACGGGCACCTCTGGGGTGCTGGCACCGGGCACCCCCTCTCTGCGGGCCTGGCACTCGGGGCCTGTTTGGTGTGCAGGATAACGTCGGTGGGGGTAGCCTGGGGGCTCGGATCCTCCGGGGGTGGAAGGGGAGGGGAAGTGGGACCCAGTGGCTGCACGGACGACCTGGCTGGCTCCACTGGAGGCCCTGCCGCCAAAAGCCCCCGCCCCTCGGTCAGCGAGAGGCCGTGGGCGCGAGCTCGGGCCGGGGCTGTGAGCAGCCGGGTCACAAGTCCTTCCCGAAGAGCGGCTGTCCGTCCCCTTCCCAGGGCTCTTCCCGAGAAGTGGCCGAGGAGCCGTGGGCCGTTGGGGAAGGCTGCCCAGAGCAGGAGTCCTGACGCGTTGGGGCTCCTACAGCGGGAGAGGCCCGGGCGGGGGGGGGGGGCACAGCCCCGGGCATGGCAGGGTCAGGCCTCCCCGCTCCGGTCTCTGCTTGTGGGCATCCCCTTCCCTTCGGAGAGCAATGCTCATCGACTCCAGCAAATTGTCCCCCATCAGCTCTGGAGCCGCGGGGAACAGAGAGCGGCTTCTCAGTGGGAAGTAGACCCCCCCCCACCCCGGGCCCCCTCGCCGAGATGGGGGACGGGCACTCCAGGTCTGGACTGGACTGGGTGACGTCCAGCGGGAGCGGGGTCCCCGGAGGGGGTGGCGGGCGCCCCGTCAGCGGAGGGAGTGGGACCCGACAGGCGAGGAAGCAGCCGCCGGACACCCAGGCCCGCAGCCCACGTGATAGTGGTCCCTGTGGCTTCGTCTCAGGTGGCGGGGAGCCCTTGGAGGAGGGCCAGGCTCTGGCCGATGTTTCCGAGGGGGAGACCGACTCCATAAAGCCTGGGGAGGACGACGGAGACGGCAGCAGGGAGGAGGGCCGAGAGGAGTTCCGCTATGACGCCATCGACCAGGGTGAGCACACCCTCGGGCCCAGGGAGGAGGTGGGCGCGCCCTGGGAAGGGCTCTCGGTTCTCCTGTCCTTGGCCGTGGCCTCCGTGGGCCGCCCCGGGGACTGGGACGAGATATCAGTGGCCGGCCGAGGACTCGCTCGGCTCCGTGGGGATGTCGCGTCCTCAGGCGCCCCGACCAAGCCCCTGTCGGTGGCGGGGACGGCCTGCAGCCCTGCACGGTCTCTCGCTCTCTGTCACGTGCTAATTATCTCCATTTTTACCAAAAGAGCAGCCTCAGGTGGCAGAGTCTCGGTAGAGATTTAGGACATGGCTTCATTTTTTTTTTTTTTTCTTTTTACCTGATTTTACCACGGTCGGATCCCAGGAGTCTGATCAGTGGCCAGCGGCGCTGGGAATCAGCCCCTGTAGTGGGTCTGAATCTCAAAGCTTCTGCGTCCGCAGGTCACAAGCCAGGGGTGCCACCGTCAGGCTGCCTGGGGCTGGGGTCCTAGAGGCTTTGACGAGGGGCTGCGGGCAGCCCCAGGAGCTCAGAGAGGGCTTTCTTCTGGGAGCCCAGTTCCCGTGTCTGGTGTATGGCAGGCATCTCGGTGGCGGGGGACCCAGTGGTCCGGGAACCTCTGGCTCTGGATGGTGGTTGCCGGACCGGGGACCCCGTGCAGGTTCGTTCGTCTCTATCGCAAATTAAGAGCAAATGCTTTTTTTTTTTTGAAGATCTGTACTCCCCATTTTTTTGAAGACCATCTCTGCAATAATGAACGCCTGGTAAAACAGGTTTCCGTCCCACGCGTTGGGCGCACAAAGGGTCAGGCTTTTGTTGGCGAGGGAGTCGAACCACCGTCGGAGCGCACCAGAGAAGCCCGTGCTGGCGGCTGGGCGGCCTGCGGCGGAGAGCGCGGGGGCCCGACGCCAGGCGTGCCCGTCGGCAGCCCGGGGGGCCCCCTGCTCGTACCCCCTGCACCTGCATTTGTCCCCAGTGCCCTGAGGTTGTGAGGGTGGAGAGGCCAGCATCTGCCGAGCAGGGAAACGGCACAGGGATGCTCCGTGCGGGGAGGCTGGGGCTGATCCTGAGAGCATCCGGCGGGGGTCCCCGGGAGGGACCAAGGGCCTGATGGAGAGTGCGTGGAGAATTGGCAACTTGACTGCCGTGTGCCCACCGTGTGCCCGCTCGTGTGCCTGCCATGTGCCCACCGTGTGCCTGCTCGTGTGCCCGCCATGTGCCCACCGTGTGCCCGCCGTGTGCTGGCTATGTACCTGCCATGTGCCCAGCCGTGTGCCCGCCGTGTGCCCGCTCGTGTGCCCACCATGTGCCCGCCGTGTCCCTGCTTGTGTGTGCCTGCCGTGTGCCTGCAGAGGGAATGCCATGTGCCTGCTCGTGTGCCTGCCGTGTGCCCGCCGTGTGCCGGCTGTGTACCTGCCATGTGCCCAGCTGTGTGCCCGCCGTGTGCCTGTTCGTGTGCCTGCCATGTGCCTGCTTGTGTGCCTGCCTTGTGCCTGCAGAGGGAGTGCCGTGTGCCTGCTCGTGTGCCCGCCGTGTGCCATGTGCCCGGCCGTGGGACCACCGCTGACTGCTGTGCACAGGAATGTGTAGAGAGCAAGTGTGGCAGCATCAGAAGTATTTCCGAGAGCGGGGCGGAGTGGGGAGGGGAGGGACGGGGCTACCCGCACCTTCCAGGGTAGGCGCCGCAATGTCAGAATGCCTCAGAGGAAAAACGGGCTACAGTAAACAATGGGCCTTGGAGGCAAACGTCTCACGCCAATAACGAAAACTCAAGATTTAACATGATTCCTGCATCACATCTGAGGTTCAGCCTACTAATCTCTTTTCATTGCCAGCGGTGAGGGTCATGGAGTTTAATTACAATAAAAAATAGCTCTAAATTTCATGACACTTTTGGGGTAGCATCTTATCGGAACGTAGCAAGTCCTTGCCTTTCTTTTTATTGATGCAAGGGCTGAGCAGTGGCTCCCACGTCTGCGAAGCTGGTCGTGTTTGGACAGCGTGCAGGCAAAGATCGTTCCTGAGCTCACCCTCACTTACGTGAATAGTCTCAGCATCGACTTTGGATTTATCTTCTGCTCAGTTTATTGCTGGTGTCACAGGACTTTTTTGTCTCCTTTGTGTCTGTGGTTCTTGGTCACGCTGCCTCGAAGGATGAAAAGGTCAAGCAGACGGAGCGTGGTGGGCAGCAAGCAAAGTTTATTGAGCAAGAGTCTGAAGCTCTGGGAGAGGGAGGGGGCCCAAGAGTGTCGCCCTAGGAGTTTCTACGGTTAGGGGTTTTTAGGGGGAACTATCTTACGTTATCGGGGTGAGCTGAGTCGTGCCAGTCAGGGCTGTGGTCACGTATCTGTCCGGCTATTAGGTTGACGTCCACTGTTGATGATCTTTTTTTGCTGACATCTCGGGGGTTCGGTTTTAGCTGCCCGTTGCCTGTGATACTGACAAATGCTTTGTGGTTAAGTGTCTTGTTTTAGGACGTTTTGCTGAAGTCACTTCTGCAAAGACTGCAAAGCAGAAAGTTAGTCTGGTCCTGTCTCAGCTGCAAAACGGGACGTTTGATTGTTTGATTGTCGGATCTGAGCCGTCCTGACTCCGTATTTTCTTGTCGGGTCCCTGACCCTGACTCCCTAACTGTCCCACTCACTCCTGACACTGGTACCAAAGAAAAACTACGAAAGTCTATAGAAGATAAAATTCAACACTGTATTTTTTTGCCCGATAAATGCTTAATGTTTATAATATTATTCATTGCAAAAAGATGTTAGCACACAACATTTCAAAATAGAAAAAAGGAGTGTGGACTCTACTCGTGCTTCCTTTCTCCCCGCAGGAATTGTCAGTTTTGAAGAAGAAGAAAATAAACAGTCAGAGCCACCAGAGTGAGTGTGTCACAGAAACGTATCACAGAAACGCTCTGTTTTCGGGCCCTCTGATGCTAATCCATTATTAGTCTTTCCTATTCGTTGTCAAGCAGTGCACAGGATGAATAAATGTCTCCCTCACCTTTGTTCATGGATGAGCCTCTGCGAGTTCTTTAAGCTGAAAGTCTCCGGGTTTTCGGGCTGCGGTGGTTCGGCCCTGTTTCCTCCTGGGATAAAGAACGAGGTCACGCGCCCCTAATTCCGCAGAAGACGGTTCGCGGAGGTGGCCTTCTGGCCGCGCACGTGGACTGACTACTTGCCAGAGCTGCCGTCTCCGGTCCCCCTCGAGAGAGCTACGAGACACCGAGAAAGCAATTCTGTGCCCAACGTGCCCCAAACGCCGCGCGGTACATAGACTAAGGGCGGGGCGCCCGGGGGGCACAGGCGGTTGAGCACCTGACCCTTGATTTCCGCTCCAGCCACGATCTCGGGGTTGTGGGGTTCAGCCCCCAGCCAGGCTCTATGCTCAGTGCCGAGTGTGCTTATCCCTCTGCTCCCCCACCCCCACCGGGTGCCCACGCTCTCTCACTGTCTCAAATAAATAAATAAATAAAGTCTTAAAAAAACTTTGGGCTCAGGCAAGAAACCATCAGCTGCCATTGGAGGGGGCCCTCCTGCCCGTTCCATGGCTTCGGCCTCCCAGCGTGGATTTCGGGGGTCCCTGTGGATGGCTGAGGGGCAGGGCTGCCCACAGACATGGCTCTTACACACTCTTCAGATCCTCCGGTGGGCGGGCGGGTGGGACGGGAGGGGCTAACGCCTACGCCACACTCACGCTGTCTGGGGCCCTCCCGGCTCGGCCAGCACCACCGTGAAGACACGTGATTCTGGAGGAGCCCCTCCCCCCATCTGCCACCCGCCCAGCTTCACGTCCTCCACCCTCCTCCGTCCCCAGAGTCGCTTGGAGGGCGGTGTCTTCAGTTCACCCCACAATGGTCTCTGTAGTTGGTGTGTCCAGCATCACGTGCTGGATCTGTGGTCACGAGGTCCCAAAACATGGGGCCTTTTTAAGGACGACGCATCGTGAACATAGTATCCAGGCCTCTTTACAAAAGCACACAGAACATTATGAATATGAAATCGCATTAAGGCGGATACTATTTTAGAATAACAAATTTCAAATAAAATTACAAACTCCAAAGCTGGTGAACCCACAAAGAGCACATTTAGAAAACTACCAGAATACTGATATTCTAACGCTTCTCCTACTTTTTCTTTTGCTGGCATACTCTTTACTTGCCTCTCCTTACGACAATAATTTTGCGAGATTTCCTGCAGGGAGGTTAGGGAAGTCCTCAGAGCTGTTCCTTTAGTGTGGTTTATAATCATTGACCATTGAGGGGATAGAACATTGGCCTTCACGCCCCACATCTTGGGGTTCACGAAACTGCGTCAGGATTGCGTGCTCCCAACATGCTGCCTGATAAAATCCTACCTCGTGTGATTTGCATCAGATATTGTATTTGATGGACTCTTGATGGATCCTGATGGGAGAGAGTCCAACTTTATGTGTCTGGTGATCTAAGTAATATCCACAGACGAGAGCCTGGAGCTGTGCTCCTCAAACCTCATCCCTCCACTCCCACAGATGTGGTGTTGGAGCCATGAGACAAGGGCAGGTGGAGATCGGACCTTGGAACCCATACCTATGCCCAGAGTGCTGGGCAAGTCACCAAAATGGGTGGCGGGAGTATTTCTGGACGCTGTTCCAGAGCAGCTAGCAAGAACTGAATGACACATGGAAATTACTACAAACCAGGAACATGAACATTTTCCGGAAACCCACGCTGCCAAGACCATCCCCAATTCAACTTGCTTGGCGCTCCCTTAGTGTGTTCTAGAAGTGCCCGTGTTGGCTCTAGTGCCCACCGTCACAAGGGGACAGGTGTGCCAATGCCTCAGAGGGAGAAGGGACGGGACTGCGGTGGTTACGATGAAGCACGCTGTGGGAGGCACGCGGTCAGGGCGTGGAAGGGCCTCGGGCTGGAGAGGCGTCACGCCCTTCATCGGGAGCAGTCCCTCCCACCTGACTGGTTTGCAAGACCGAGCCGCTGCCCGCAGAATGTTCCAGCTCCTGGATGCGTCTGGGCTCTCTTAGCTTGTTCTGCTATCCCCCATATTTCTTATTTCTAGAAGTCACAGCGAAAGGCCTGATGGATTCACCGTTTGTGAAAGGCCGACTAAATTCACCATTTTGTGTGTTGTGTACGGCTCACGTGATGAGATGAGAAGAAGCAGTGTGTCTGGGCTGCATGAGTCCCGTGTGGCCGGAAGCGGGGTGTACGCTACTCTGCCGCTGTTCAAGCCTCCCATCTCCGTCCTCACTTACCTCCGTGTTTCAACACCGCACATGGTCCTCGTCTCAGTCAATTCCATCGTGTCAGTTTCCTGGGGCCGCTGTCAGAAGTTACCATGAACTGAGCGACTTGGAGCAGCAGTCCTGTCATAGTTCTGGGGGCTGGAGGTCGGAACCGGAGGGCCATGTAGGGCTGTGCTAGCCCCGGAGCTAGAGGGGAGGACCCGTCCTTGCAGCTCCTGATGGCCTCGGTGACCACACCGACGCCTCTTCTGTCTGTACCACCACCCTCCTCCTGCCTCTCTCGTAAGGACTCTTGAGATTGGACAATCCATCTCCCCACCTCGGGACCCTTGTTTAATCACAGCTGCAGAGCCCCTTTCTCCGAATAAGCAAGACTGACAGATTCCAGGGATTAGGACCTGAAATCTTTGGGACCATCATTGATTAACCATAAACGTAGTAGTTATGATTATGATTAAACAATGGTTTTTCTAAATCTACTGTCCCTTCTACATTTATTAGGTAGGAAAGTGTGGATTGATTTGGTTCCCGTGAAATACAGTCCTCCAGGGAAGACAGGATAAATGCTGCTTTCCTTCTCTTGAATAATTTTAAAAGCAGGATGTTAGTTTAACTGATGCTCCAAATGGTGGCACGTTGGTCTGTACCGGATCTCTGTTTTTTGAGCGGTGCTCGTGGCCTCATGGATTTTCACTGATTCAGTGTGTTTCAGCCCACTGCGATCCTTGGCTTTACCGCGCTGAATGGACAGCTTCAGCCAGCGGTAGCTCCTCATACTTGCTCCTGGTCCTTTCGACACAACCCCGTCAGTTCTTGAAAATTTCATTACATTTTCCCAGTCGTTTTGATGCTTGGTCATTTACTTTTATATAATTTCAATCTCACAGAAAAGGTGCAAGAATAACAAAAGGAACTTGTATACTCTTTACCCAGACTTGGGAGTCATTTCTATCCTGCTCCATTTGCTTTGGAAAGAGAGCGTAAAGCATATCTACGCCACTCTGTAGTCACCCTTATCTGCAGGCCGTACGTTCCCAGACCCCCGGGGATGCCTGAAACCGCGGGTAGTACAGAACTCTGTCTAGACTATATGTTCTTCTATACACACATACACGTAATAAAGTTTAATTTATAAATCAGGATCCGTAAGAGAGTGGCAACAGTAACTAATAGTAACACGGAACAATTATAACAATATACCGTGACGGAAGTTGCGTGAATGAGGTCTCCGTCTCACGCAGCATCTTACTGCACTGAGTTCACCCTTCTTGCGACAACAGGAGATAACAAGATGCCCGAGTGACGGGGCGAAGGGAGGTGAGTGACAGGGATCTCGTGACCTAGGGTTAGGCTCCTTTTGACCTTCCAACGATACATCACCGGCGTCTGGATGGTGGGTGCCTGTGCCGACACGAAATGAACAAACCCTTCAGAATCTCTCAAAGAAAGAAAGAAAGAGAGTTTTCTTCGAGCCCAGTTAGGACAGCTGCCCAGAAATCTTGCTTTTCATAGGGAAGAAAGTACTCGGGAGAATGAACAGTTTTTATGGTCAGATACTTTTTTTTTTTTTCCATCTTGTGAAAGCCCAGATTATAGATTAGCATACAAGCAGGAATCAGAAGTTTTACCCTAAAGGGATGTGGGGAGCGGGGCATTGGCGGGAATCTCAAGGAAAAGACGGTGTCCCTTCAGCTCGCTCATTCACAAAGCACTTGCGCGATGCGTGAGGGGTGGGGCTGTAAGTCGGGTTTTGGGTTTGAACACAGTGTACGCACAGTCATGCCGACCTAGACAGAATCTAACCGGACGGCGTAGCTCGGACCTTCGGACGGTTTTTCGCTCAGCGGCGGTAACTACCGTGGAGAGTGGAACCACGGGTGAGGCGGGCTATGGTAACTAGATAACCACTTTTTTCAGAATCATTTGCGTGTAAGATACACCTAAATATTTCAGAGTATATTTTATAAAAACAAGGACATTCTCTAATGGAACCACTGTGTGATCAGCAAAATCAGGAAATCTCACACTGATCGGATTTGCTAGAATTCCCCCCATCCGCACATCTTCATTCGAATCTCCCCCGCTGTGTCCGTATCGCTCTTTCTAGCTGAGGCAGGTGATACGGAGCGTTTATGCCCGTGCTTTTTGGATGTTTACGTGTCAGCCTTTGTGAAACGTCAGTTCAAATGCCTTTCTGGTTTGTAAGTGGCTTGTCTTATTTTTGGGGTTGTAAAGATCTTTATTCTGGAGTCGGTGCCTCCCCGGCTGCGTGTTTTCTGTCGGTCCACGGCTTGCCTCTTCGTTTTCCTGAGAGTCCTTGAGGAGCAGAATTTCGCAGTCCGGTGAATCTAATTGGGCAGATGTAGCCACAGGATTTGAGTGTCCTCCTTTCTGGCTTTTTCTGCTCCTGGATTCTCCGCCCAGTTTCCGGGGCTGTGTCTGCCCTGAACCCGGTCCTCTGACCCTCCGGGCCAGGCAGGGGGCGTGGGGGCTGAGGTTGCTCTGCGTGGCTGCAGCGGACGCCGGCTGAAGCCACAGGAAGGCACGTCCTGGTTATCACCGTTTCCTGCAGCCGTGGCTCTCTTCTAGAAGCTGGCTGCTCTGAGTCCCCGCTCCACTGGCATCCGGGCCTTGTTCTGTACGTTGCACAGAGTGCGGTGCTGTTATCCGAGGGACGGCTGGGTCCGGAGGGAGCGCCCCAGGTGTGGAACCCACCCGCCGCGTGCAATGCTGGGGAGAGCAGAGTTCCGTTCGCCAAATGTCTTTATCAGGAATGGAACGATTACGACGTTCCTCTCGACCTCAAGATGGAAAGGTTCCTATTCCAAGATGTCTAACGCCGGGGCTGTCCCCTGTCCCTGTGGCTTTGTCCCCCTGGCCTCGGCCCCCTGCTGAGCCGTCCCGGGGGCTACATCGTTCCCTGCGTGATCGCCTTCCTGGGTGAGGTTCTTGGGGGCCCGTCTCACACGGGATCTTCCACCTGCCCATTCAACACAGAGGGATGGCCTGGAGCCTGTCTGCACCCCCCTCCCCCCCAGCTAGGGGTCCAGCCTCTCCGGGCTCGCTCCCCTGCCACGTCCGCGAATGCCGCTTTCTGCTTGCTGATTCGCTTTGGTCTCAGTTTTGGGTGGGCAAGTGGGGCCATCCGGGAGCCATCCTGAGCCCCCTTGTTAGGACAAGAGACCCTCGCATCACCCGGGAAATTCCAAGGGAGTTGGGAGCTTGCGGTCATACACCAGAGATCTCTTATCACCTAAGAAACGACAAGAGTTTCACGACGATCGAGAACAAAACCTCAACCGAGTAAATGGGAAGATCTAAATTGGCTCTCTGGGAGGATTCACGAATGGGGCAGCATCCCGCCGGACAAAGGGAAGGGAGCTCCGAGGGGTTGCACGAAATGGAAAGCTTTTGTCGGCAGAAATGGGCAGGACAAGGGAATTACTGGCAAAAGACGAAGAGTGGCTTCAGGCAAGGTTGCCTTCCCACGGGAGGGCAGGGGGCTCATCCCGCCGGTGGCCCGTGCAGATGAGGGAATTCCAGGCTGGGGGTGGAAAGCCCACCTCTGGGGAAGGCTGCAACTCTAGTCGGGTTGCTATGAAGTCTTGGTGGAGCACAGCTACAGTTTTGCATAATTTGCATCTTGGTAAATACAAGAGAAAGGTACCCTGCGTTCATAATTTTTATTTTGTTGAGACCATGTCTAATCGAGCTGAAGCTTTCACTGTGTACTTTGACTTTGGGTTTCTGTTTTCCCCGGGCTGTCTTCGGGTGGCTTTTCTCTGTCCCCACGTCTGCTGCTAAGCAGAGCTTCCCGGTGTATTTTCACAATGGCTGGTGTAATGATCGCTTCCCCCACGGGAGCGGAAAGCCCACAGACGCGTTGTCCTCTGAGATCGGAATCCCGGCTGGACACGGAGGACACTCTCAAAACAGGGCAGTTCAAGGGGGCACGTCATGCAGTGTCTCTCTGGAGGCGTGAGGACGGGGTGCGGAAAACCGGCTTCGGCGTGGGATCTGGGAGGGTGCGCGGGTCGGGTTCCTCGTGAGCGGACCGGGACTTCTCACCCCTAACGTGTCCCACGGCACTCTGCAGGCATCTCCTCCATGTCCGGGGACCCTGTGAGTAAGGAGCCAGCAGCAGGCCTGCCGAGACACCATTGTCGTACTCTCTGCGTGCCTCTGCGGGTCCCCGGGGCTTGGGTGCCGTCCCCACTCTGGGACCCCGTTGTTCCTGCTGAGATCGGATTCAGGGCCAACTCTGTGTCCCCAGCCTCCCCTCCGGGCTGCAGAGCACAGACCCCCAGGGCTCTATAAGGACTCCCGTGCGGTCTTCGTGTCCCCCGGGCCCCCGCGGGGGAGAGGCTATGACCGGGGAGTGGCCGAGTCACTCGCAAAGGCCAGTTCCATTGCTACACTTCGGTGTCCCTGAGCCTTTGACTTCTGTCCTGGTCGGCAGGCTGGGGCCCCAGACAGTTGGAGCTCGTTCATTCCACTCCGTCCTTGTTTGGGGTTTAAGAAGTCAACCTGGGGACTTTAGTATCACACCTCCGGGGCTTAAGCCAGCGGGGAAACCCCAGGCCAGGGCAGCTACGTCACACACTCGAGCGAACCTCTGACTTACCCCATCCCATTTGCTCCCGGGTTCCTGCTGGCCTGCTTGGGGACCCGCCGTCTGTGCCCCCCAACCCGGGCTCTGCTATCTCAGCTCTTCTCTGGGTCCCGAGCGATGAGAGGCTGTGGGTGTCCTGAGAACGGCCTCGATCGGAGGCAGCTCGCCCAGGAGCAGGTGCGGGAAGGCTTTAGTAGCAGAGAGAGGTCGGTTCCCTTCCTTGGGGGAGGGCAGGGGGGAGGAGTGGAGGAGACAGGGAGGAGGGAGAGGGGGAGAGAGAAGAGAGGGGAGAGGAGGGAGGGAGAGGATCTCCTCTGCAGACAGTGGGGGTTCAGAAGAGTGGGTAATTCCGAATCTTCGGCCTCTCATCCATTTCCGCCCCAGGGTCTCCGCGGCGGGTCTCTGCACGGCGGGTCTCTCCACGTCTCATCCCTTCCTCTGGCGCCCTCCCCTGGGAGACATCTGCCGGGGTGGAGCCTTGCACTGGCCCTCGGCTCTGCCTCCCTTACAAGCCGACTCCTGCTTGGTGCTCAGCCTGTCTCGTTCCTCACTCTGCGCTGCTCTCCCCCGGGGCGCGCCGCCAGGGCCCCGAGCCGCCAGGGGACGGGAAGCGTGTGGCATGACTAGTTGTATGGTAACAGAGAGCCGCGGCTGGGGATGCCCCCAGCCCTTGCCGTCACCAATAGGGACGCTACGGCCCGCCATGGGCGACCCACACCCTCTGCCGCCCGGCAAGGAGGCGACCACGTGCCCGCTGCACGTGTGAGTGCTCCGGGGTCTGGTAACGGAGGTGCTCCTTGAGCCGCTCTGTACTGATTACGAGGTTGAGGCAGGAAAGAGCCCCCCCCCCCAGGTGAGGGTAGTTTGAAAGGAGAGCCCCGCTCCCGGTGGTCCTCTCCCCCGGCCATCGGGAGGAGGAGAAGAGAACGGCTTGGATTTTACCGACAGGCGAACCGAATGGAGTCCGTGGTTTGCTCAGGGTCCCACACGGGCAGCCTCCTGTCCCAGCCGGGCGGCCTGCCGCCAAGACCTGGACAACCTGAGTCACGGTCCCGTGAGAGCAGAGCAGGCCACCGCGGGCAGAGGGGCCCAGGCCACGCAGCTGCGGCAGCCCCCCTATTACCTGTGGGGGAAATGACGTGGTTTCCTCCCACATCTGGATTTGGGCGGCAAGAGCTTAGGCTCAGAGCTCAAAGCCCCAAGCCCCCCAGTGGCCTCCTTGAGGACAGGGTCCCGGGAGCTGCCGTGGGGGTGGGGCTACGGCTCCGCAGAGCCTCACACCGGCCTGGGAACTTCGGTGCGGCGAAGAGCCCGCTATTCTTCACCGAAATTACGAGAAACAAATATGAGTATAGACACCCAAGAGCGTGAAGGGACACACACGTGTATGCGTGTAGATAAAGTCATGGGACCCTCTTCCCGTCATAGAGGGGTCTTGCCTTGGAGCAAAGCTGATGCGAGCCCCCGATCGCCAACTTCAGGGGGCTGTCTTGTAAGGGATTTGCAGAGGGATTCCTTTACAAAGCAAGGTCCCCGACAGCCGTGGCTCTCACACTCGGGCGAGCATCAGAATTGCCCGGCGGGCTCGTTAAAGCAGATTCCTGGACTCCACCCCCAGAGTGTGGGATTCCGGGGGTCTGGGGCGGGACCTCGGAGGGTGCACGGACCCTCGAGCTGAGGCGTCCAGGTGCCCGGCCCCCCAGCTGGCCGGCTTCCCGACGGTCCCCGAATGTTAGGGGATGTCAGAGCGGCCTTGAGGATTCCAGGAGATAAAGCAGGAATGTCCTGAACCACACGACCTCCAAGGAATAAACCGTCTCTCGGTCGTGGCTGCCGTCGTCCGCCCCTGTCCACTCACGTTTATTTTAAAACAGCGGCGATCCCAGGTCGCATCTGCCGAATAAAGTGGCTTTGAAAACAGCTGCCTAGAACTCAGATTTGTAAGCGTGCGTAGAAGAGATGACTTGACATCGTCAGATTTCTCTGCCCCTCGCAGACACAGTGTAGATGGTTTTCATCGGGCCACGAAGTTAGGAGCGTTGCCGGTCGCAGGCTATGTTAACAGCCTAAGGAGGGTTGTAACTGAGTGCTCGTCGCTTTAGAACCACAATAAAAACAGCTATGGAAATACATGATAAGCCCTGACACTCAGGGGATTCCCTCGGCTGCTGTTCCCAGGACCCAGCCGGGCCCAAGACCCGGTCGGATTACAGCCCCGGAAGGGGCCCCGTCCGGTCTGAACCGGGAACAGGCGGCGCGTGTTTCCGTCTCAGTGACCCCGGGCTGCACCTGCCTCACTCAGCTCCCAGGGCGCGGGCTGGGGGCCGTCTCTCCGAGGCTGCTTTGATCTCCGGCTCCTGGGAAGGGCTGAGTGTTTTTGCTCAGGACTCGCTGTCGGTTTGCCCTCCTTCTTGGTGGCGCTGGGCTGTGGCTCCCGAGAACATGCCTAGGGTGTCCTTCGTGTCACGGAGCAGGGGCTGGGGTGGGCGAGGTGGGCGTGCCCCTGTCCGGCTCCCTGCTCACCGTCCCACCCACCTGCCTGCCGTGGGAGCCCCTCCAGGGCAGGGTCCGAGGCTGCGGTGCTGTCCCCAGGACCCCCGGGGGATGCTGGTGGCAGATTCTCATGACGACACGGCGTCCCTCACCTTTGCCGTGTCCCCTCTCCTGCTTCCCTCTTCTTCAGCTCCTTAGGGCACATCGCATCACACGCGTGTCAACGCAAAGAGGACTGCTCCTCGTTGGCAGGCACGCAGACCCCCCGGGGATGGGGGTTAAATGCAGCTTCTGGTCCAGCGGGCCGGGGAGGGGCTGAGCCTCTGCATTGCTAACGAGCTCCCGGGGGGGTGCCCCACGGACCACGCGTTTGAGAAGCAGACAGGAAGTGACTTATTTGGCGTTTCCTCACCTTTCCTCAAGGCTGCCTGTAGTTCTCCGGATGATGCGCTCCGCGGGTCCCGGTGTTTAACTCCGAAGTGAACCAGGGCACGCACTCAGCCCTTTCTAGCCGTGCCCAGATCAAGGACGGCAACGTGGTCCAAGGATCCCTTGGGGCAAATAAACCGCGCATTTTCCAAAATGAATCTCTAAACTCAACGGTGCCGTCGTCCTTCTGGGAGGCGCTCTGGGGGCTCTCCCGGCAGCGAGCTCTTCACAGGCATTTCTCCTTTGGGGTCCATGTGGGGTTTGGGTCGTAGCTTCTTTGGGAAATTCTTTGGTTTATTGCACTAAGGAATTTTTGCCTCCTTACGGACGGCATGCGGTGAAAGATACTGAGTCTGAAGTTGAAAGAAATACACTTCGGCAGAGAGAAGGAGAAATCTGACATTTCCCGATCATTCACTTTCCGAATGAGTTCTTATGGAACTTCTTTGCAGCCTTCACTAAGACGATGGTACGTGTGGGCGTGTGTGTGATTCTTAGCTTGTTTCCGTGGTCTTAAGTCTGAGGGGCAAATGGTCCTCCGCAGTTGGAAGGCGCATTTGCTTGGAAGCAAACAGGCAAGAAAAGCGAACGACACGAAATGTTCCGCAGCAACTTGCAAACACCTTTGACGCGGCCGGATTCCGGTTACACTTGTGATGGGGCATCTCTAAGATCCCCCTGGTCTCTCAAGATTCAGTCCGACGTCAGAGCTGGACGCCTGCCTGCAAATTTGCTCTC
The DNA here is from genome assembly GCA_028534135.1 of Potos flavus. NCBI lineage: Eukaryota > Metazoa > Chordata > Mammalia > Carnivora > Procyonidae > Potos > Potos flavus. The sequence goes on along the minus strand of CM052898.1, from coordinate 189,467,975 downwards.
AGCGGCATGGCGTGGCTCCCTGCTGTGGCTGAGCCAGTGGGGCCAGGAGAGGCAGAAGCGTCCCGTAGAACAGGGAGGCCGGGGACACAAGGCGCGGGGCCCCCTGCAGGCGCCCGAGTCGCCGTCTGGGCAGAGAGCTCGGAGGAGAGGCACCTCGGAGGGATCCCCGGATCCAACTGTCTGTCCAGGTCCCAGCCCTTCCCCTGCTGGCCCCCCCACCAGCTCTGCTTCCCTCCTGGCTCCAGGGTCCCTGTCTCCCCTCTCCTGACCCTGCCCAAGCCCAGATCTCGCTCCCTCTTCCCCCGCTTTGCTGGAGGTGGGCAGAGCCCGCCGTGCCTCCTGGGGTGGTCCCCGGCAGGCCTGTCCTAGCCTCTTGTCACTAAAGGTGACCTCTCCCCACACACTGTTCAGGCCACCTGTCAGCAGTGGGCTGAAGCCGGCTCACCCCAGCTCGTGAGGGCTGACGTCTACATTTTCAGGCCTTGTATAAATCGGCGGTTAAAACACGGGCGGCTCAGAATCAGCCACGGTGGGAGAATTTACGCCCTGGAAACTGGCAGACCCCACAAATACTGCAGCTGAGCCACCGCTGCTCACGGCTCGGAAGACAGCCCTTCCTCCGGAACAGAGGCTGGGGGCTGGGACGGGGTCGGCCCGCTGGCAGTCTGCACCCAAGCCGCACAGAGATCGCGCCCGAGGTCCCAGCGGGCAAGAGACAGGACGGGGGCACAAGCCCGGGTCTCCCGAGACCCAGTGCAATCCTTCAAACAACAGTTCGATGAAGGTCTCCTTCATCAGTGGAAACTGTTTCTGGCGATTCCACCAATCCGAGTGTGCATGGCTCGTCTGTGGGGCCCACGTGGGGGGCGGGTAGGGGACAGGGACTCCTTGGCCATAGAGTCCCGCCGTGCTGGGATCAGGCCCCGGGCCCAAGGACACTGCAGCCTCTTAATGTTCCTGCACACTTCCCAGGTCTAGAATCTGGGTGGGAGAGGGGCCTGGTTCGTGCCTGGACGTCCTCGGTCCTCGTGTCACAGGACCCCACCCTTCGGAGCGTCACGCGCTGCTCGACTCAAGACAGACATGTGTTTTCCTGACGTTCGTCTCGGTAATCGCGCGTCTACTCCGCGAGGGCGTGGAATGGTACATCAGGGTCCCCCGCACACCGGTGCTGTCACGGGTGCCCAAGGGACGCGACGAACCGCCTGGGACCAGGGCTCAGGGAACACATCAGGGGTTTTCAACAGGGGACGATTCTGTTCCCCAGGACGTATTTGGCAAGATCTGGAGAGGCGTTTGGTGAGTGTGGGGGTCTAAGGGGCGTCATCCGGGGTCCAGGCCAGGGGTGCGGCTAAACACCCCACAATGGGCAGGAGTGCCCCCCCACACAACAAGGAGTTCCCGGCCCCAGACGCCAGCAGTGCTGAGGGTTTGAACCCTGGATGCACAGCTGTGCAGTGAGCCGTGATCACAGGTGTGGGGACCCGGGGGGGGGGGCTCCGTAGCCTTTCGTGGATTCATGTGGGGGAGGGGTCAGCTTCGCAGGGCCGGACCTTCCTACGCGAGGACACAGCGTCCCTGTCCCCGCCCAGACCGTCTTCTCCCGCCCCGCGGTGGCCTGTTTAGGTTCTCAGGCGTTCTCCTAAGCATCGTCCTGGGCATCGTGTGCGCTTACCCGGGATGTTTTCCGTCATGTCTCCCAGTGACGTTGGCATCCATGAGATTTGTCGCCGTCTGACCTTTACTTTTGAGCTCAGGCCCTTCCTGAATTCTCCTCTGGTGGTCCCAGAGCTCAGTTGATTTTCTTGGGGCTCCAGGTCTGTGGCGTGGGCATCTGCGAGTAGGCTGGAGGGAGGGGGCTCTGCGTGGGGAGGAGTGGAGTCTGTGCCCCCCACCTCGACCCTCCGTGGCTCCTTGGACTGGTCTGGGGGCCTGAAGGATGGAGGTTCCGGCTAGGGCTGTCCGTGGGGTTTTGCGAGCCCCTGAGACCAGGCGACAAGGTGGCTCAGAGTGGAGAAGATCCCCCCCCCCAGCTCGGCTCTGCAGAGGAGGCCCGGAAGGCTCTGGGAGCGCTGGGTGGTGACGCCAGGCGGGTCTTCCTTCCGATGGGCGCGTCGGCAAAGCCACCAGTAAGCCCCCTCCTTGAGGGCTGAGAAGGGCAGTGGGCTCTGCAGGGACGCTTGGGGACCGTGTGACACAGACTCCTTCCTGAGCACCCGCGAGCCCCTGGGGGCTCCCGGAATACCGGGGCGGGAGCAGAGGAGCCCAGGAACGTAGAAGCCATGTTCTTCCCCCAAGCCGGGAGCCCGAGGGCACCCGGGTGACCCGTGTTCTTGCCTTTAGCCCCACACCGACCTAACCCGCCCACAGGGAGTCCGACCTTGATGTTTAACACTTAAAAATAAGTACAATAAAGGAAAAAAAAGAAGGTCAGGAGAGGAAGCGCATGGACGTGGGTATCTAACCGGCTTGTTGACGGTGCCATTTATACCAAAGTGTTTTATAAAGTGTTGTCCTAGGGCTGCTGTGACAAAGGACCACGACAGAAGCGTATCTTCACACAGCCTGGAGGCTGGACGTCCGGGGTCCAGGAGTGGACAGGGCTGGCTCCCCCCGGGGTCTGTCTCCTGGGCACGTGGATGTCGTCCTCTCTGTGTCCTCACGCGGTTTCCCTCTGCGCATGTCTGTGTCCTGACTCACAGGAACACGGGTCACATCACATCACAGCCACCGTGGGGACCTCACTTGACCTTACTTATCTCTTTAGAGACCTGACCTCCAAATACGGCTACGTTCTGAGGCGCTGGGGGTCTGGACTCCAACTTATGAATTGGGGGGGGCACACGATTTAGCCCATGAAATTCACCAACATGACCAGGTCTAAAAAAAGAAAAATCTCAAATTTGGTTCCAAAATAAGACTTGCTTCAGGGGGAAATTACGATGGGTGTTTCTTCTCGGATAACACAGAGGGTGTTTGCCAGGGGCCAGTGGCCCCAGACCTGTCACCGTGCTCGTGTCCCTCGGAGGCTCCACGTCCCCCATCAGACCAGACTCTGGCTCCCCCGGTCCTTGGCTGCCCGGCCCCGAGGCCATTCCGCCCCTCACCACCTTCCACCTTTTGAAGGAGCTGGTGGTGGGTCGGGGGGTCGGGAGAGGCTTCCCTCACGTCGCCACAGGCTCGTGAACACACGGGAGCATCGGGAACATCGGCCACGTGGCGGGATGCCGTGGGCGGGCCCCCGCGGGGTCTGCGGTAACGGGAGGCCATTCCCGGAGCCCGTCAGCAGGGGTCAGTGTAGGCTCACAAACGCACCGGCGCTGGACCCCACGGAGAGCTCGAGGATCGCTGTTTCTTGGCTTCCTCCTCGCCGGTCCTTGCACCAACCAGCCATTCGCTTGAATCCCTTCCTTTCTCCAGCACAGCTCTGTTCCCAGGGCCCCGTGCTCACAAAGGGGCCCATTCTGGAAGCCAACAGGGACGGGACGGGGCTTTCCTGCCATCGCATCAGAACGGGGGACTAGTGAGAACCAGAATTACAGAATTTAGAGAGAATGGAGTTTCCCTGCTCAGCGGGGAGCCTGCTTCTTCCGCCCCTCCCTGCTTGTTCTCTCTGTCACTAGCTCTCTCTCTCGAATAAATACATAAAAATCTTAAAAAGAAAAGAAAACGGAGTTTCTTCTCTTTTGACCTTGGAATCTGAGATTCAAACCCATCTTACGGTCCCTTGCCGAGCAACGAGGGAGGCTGCAGTCCGGCAGGGAGGACGGTCCTCTCCTTCATTTCCCAGGGGCTCGTGACCCGGCAGTCTCACCCCCCACAAGGCGAACCCAGACACCGCGGGACCACCCCAAAGAAGGGGCTGCTTACTTGATTTGTGCAGTTTTTGGTCACCATCACGGTTAGTGACGTTGGGGGGGCATCGAGGGTAGCTGGGAGGGAGGACAAGGGAAGACTTCCTCCCGATCACGGACCCGCTGCAGAGAGAGGGGCAGCTGTCCAGGCAGGCGTGGACTTTGTGCGAGGTGCTGCCCTCCCCAGTCCCGGGGGCCGATTTGCTTTGCTAAGACGGTACTGTGATGCAGACCAGGTGCGGGAGCAGCCTGTGAGCGCGCTGCCCTCTGCTCCCTCTTCTGTGCCAGCTGCAAACATCTTTATCCTTGGAGACAGAAAAACGACGTCACGAGCGAAGTAAAACAAGGGACAAACATCTTTCCCTTTTGCTCGGAGGCACGGCTGGACCGCCAAGCGTTGCCTCTTGTGCGGCCTGTGTGTTCTTTGTGACGTGGCTGGTTCCCCGTCCGGGTTCCGGGGGCCACCCTCTCTGCTCCTCAAGAGCTCCGGACCGTGTGCCCCGAGCCTTGCCTGGGAGATGGCAGGGGACAGCCGGGGATGGGGCTGGCACTTCCCGCCAGCCTCCCTCTTTGCTCTTTGACCACAGGTCATATGGTCCCAAACACCGGAACTGGAGCACGGTGGGAGAGGAGGGAGGCCAGCCGGGTTCACTGCGCTGTAGTAGGACTTTGTTTGGGACGCTGAAGGCATTGGCGGTGGGGACAGGTGTGACCCGTGGGGGATGGGGGAGAGGACGCCACAGGAGAGACGCCCATCACCCACCTAGACCACCTGCTGGAGAGTCAGACGCATCACTGGATGGGCAGCTTCCAGGCAGGAGTCTCGGTGGTGGTGGTGGGGGGTCTCTCCTATGAGTCAGGGTGGGACACGCTCCCCCTTTTTGCAAAGCCACCTCCCCCTCCACTTGACCAAAACGGAGAAAAGGAGAATCTGGGGAAGGTCTGCACTGAGGGGGTGTCTCACATCCTCATACTGGGGCCCCGGTGTGGGGCCCAATGTGTGCGGTGTGGGGCATGGAGATTGTCCCCAAAGCCCTCCACATCCTAATCCCAGATCTGTGACCTTGTCCCTTCCCGGGCAAAGGGGACCCTGCAGACGGTGTAAGTTGTGGATCCTGAGAGGGAAGACCATCGTCTATCGGGCGGGCCCTCTGTAATCCCAGGAGACCTTGCAGAAGGCAGAAGGCCACGTGGCACGGAAGTGGAGGGGCCGGGGGGCGGGGCTTGAAGACACCGCTGTCTGCAGATAGAGGCGGGGAGGGCAGGTGCCTCTGCAGCGGGGAAACGCAAGGGGACAGCCCCGCCCCCGACCTCTGGGAGGAATGCCACCCGCTGACCTGTCTTAGAAATCTGACCCCCAGAGCTGTAACAGAACTGTGCACGTGTGATCAAAAACTTGTGCTGTCCCCAATTGCCACTCGGTGCTGGAGTTGCAGCAGCCATGGGAAACTCGAACCCGAGCTGGGGCTCCACGCCTTCGAGCTGGCAGGTGCTTCCTTGTTCCATTTTATTAAATATTTGACCCCGTTTGGCCTGTGTGGACAGAGCCAAAAAGTGGTTGGGATGGAGCTAGGAACACGGCGGGGGACCCGACGCATCAGAACACAGGAAGTAAAGTGGACGCGTCCTTCCAGTCCTCCGTGGTGGGTCCCCGTGGCAGCTTTCCTCCGGGCCACGCGGCAGGCACACGTTAGGAGAGCTGTGCTCGCGGGGTGTGGTCCGCCGGTGGCCGCGGTGCAGGCGACGGCAGATGGCCAACATCGGGGGGTCCAAAAGTGCGTCTCGTGCATCTACGACTCACGTCGGGGCTGCGGAGGACACGTGAGCGTGGCCCCTAGCTGCCCGGCAGCCAGTCCCGCCAGTTAAACGCCGAGTTGGAGCCGTGAGTCAGCGTCTTCACGGGAGGGCTCACGAGTTCCCACTTGCCTTCCTCTCTGTTCTCCTCACAGAAGCACATGCCCAGAGAAGGAATCTAGGACAGGGTTTCCAGTCACTTGTTAATGTTTTACACCAGGTCGGTCGAGTTTACACTCGCTCTAAAGCCAACGAGAGGTCCTGCTGGGCTGGGGAGGTGGGCACGATGGGTCCACACTGGCATCGCTGCCCCAAACACGAGGCCCACCTCCCACGCAGCCGTCCTGGGGCGGGCGCCGCGCCCCCTCCCCGCCCCACACTAGGAAAATGCCCGCAGACGCTACTGGCCGCCGCGCTGGGGGTGCTGTGGGCAGGGGCAGAGGCCAGGGCCCCTGCTAACGGGGCACAGGGGCCCGGGGCCCCCCAGCACAGAAGCGCCTTGCCCCGGAGCTCGGCAGCGCCCAGGCTGAGAAGCCCAGGCTGCTGCTTGGGGACTGACTGGCATTCTCAAATTCGGTGTCACAAAAAGATACGGGCACGGTTTTCAGAGCCCAGAAAAAACCACTGAAGTGAAACTTTAGACCTCAACGTCTTCATCTGCGAAGCGTTTGTGTAGATTTTTGGTTTTAAGGCTTTTTTGGGTTTGTTTGCATGTTTTGCTTTCCTTTTTTTCCTCCCTTTGGGTGCCTAGAAACTCCTCAATGAGACAAAATTTGCAGAAATGCCAACACGTGGGGGGATCCCCATGGAGGCTGGTGGTGACTCAAGACAACTCTCTCCTGCTTAGAGAGACTTGGCATGCGTGTGCGTGTGCGTGCGTGTGTGTGTGTGTCTCCGTGTGTAGTATGTATGCATGTGGGTCCGTGGGTATATGCACGCACGCACGTGCATACAAATATGTGTATGTGTGCATACGTGTGAGTGTGCATACACGTGTGCACGTTTGTGAGTGTGCACATGTGCATGTGTATGCGTGCACACGTGCACATGTACAATGTGTGTGTGTGCACGTGTGTGCGTACGTGTGGGGGCAGCACGGTGCGGTGGGCCAAGGGAAGGTTGTGAAGGGTCTGTTTGCAGCTGTCGTCGATTTGAGGGCCCGTGGTCCCCCGGGCTCCTTGGTGAATGTCTGATATGTGCGGGCAAGTCCAGCTTATTGGGGGCGGGGGGGGGGGGGACACCAAACTGTCAGGATAAGAAAGTCGCGGGAATTTGGAAGTTCAAGGCTGGCATCTTGAGAAGGGGAGGCCAAGGGTCAGGGGAGTGGATGGGAATCTGGCTGCGGAGACCAGTGGGGTTTTGGAACAGCAGCGAATCTGCGATTCTGTCAGCAACTGGCAGGGGCAGGACGGCCATCGTGCGGGGGACCGGGAGCCCCAGGACAGCCTGGGAAGGGGTGTAGGATCGGGAGCACGCAGCACGGGAGCACAGGGGAGGGAGACGGTGACATCTGCAAGAGCAACGCTTGGGGAAAGGGGCTGCAGGGGCCACCGGGAGAAACCCCGGAAAAATCCATCGTCATGCAGCATGGACGGGAGGCTCTAGCCCGTTATCAGACAGCAGTCCAGCGGTGGCCCGGGGCCCAGAGGGCTTGGGGATGTCTGGGTCACCGCTGGGAAACCCCACCTTGGAGACACTTCGGAGGGGACACGTGCTTCCACGCGGGTCCAGAGGAAACTGAACGAGAAGAGAGAAGGCGCACGCGGGTGTGCTCTCCGACTCCCCCCACCGCGAGGGAGGACCCAGCTCTCCCGGGCAGGCAGGCGGAGCTCTGAAAGCCAAGGACTTGGCACAGGCTCAGAGCCGGTGTTGGCTGGCCGGGGCCAGGGGTCCGCTCCTCTGCGACCAAGCCGTGGCCGCTCACGGTCCTAGGACAATTTCACAGCAAGGAACCAGCTCAGGGACCCATCTCCCATCACAGGTGCTGTCTGTACCACTGCACTCCTAGCCTCAAGGTCATCGGTCAACTGATTAATTTGATAAAAAGGCCACGGACAGCGGGGCGAGTCTGGCCCCGAGGAGATTTTCCGGGCAGGAGGAGGGGGTGGGTTTGAGCCCCTAGTTTGCCTGCCCTGGTTCATCTCACCAACGGATAAAGCTGCCTCTGGGTTGCTGGGTGATGGCCAGCAGGTGGGTGCCGAGTACCCACTGTCCTCTCTCCATGTCGGTTACATGTAAGTGTGTGCAGAGCCCCAGCCCAACCCCGGGCACGCGGGCTACCGCGAGTCCTGTGTGACTCCAAAGGCAAGAGGGTGGGGGTTCCTTTCCATGCTCCTGCCCCCAATCCGGCCCTGGGTTCCCAGGACAAGCCAGGCCAGCCTTTGTTCTTTCTCTTGGTGTCCGTGGTTTACTCCCCCTGGACCATTCTGCAAGGGATGACTGCATCTTATTTTTCGTAATAATAATATACAATAATAGTAATCTGGGCAGCAAATGGCCAAAGTTGCCATCATGATGATAAAGACGGTAAACTGCCCCCATCCGTCCCCCGCCCAGGGCTGCCCTTTGCATAAGAGCAGGTGTGCCCGTTCTCAGGAGAGGGGGTGGGCGGGGTGGTCCCTGCTGCCCTGGGTGGCCTGGGCACCTGTTTTCATTCTGAGAAGGAAGTGTGATGACCCTGTGGGCTCCGGGGGCTTGACTTCCTGGCCCGAAGAGAAAGGGGCAGGCACGTACCTTTCTCACTAACTGGGCAAAGTTTTTACTGTCCCGGGGTGGCAGCCCAAGGAGTGGACGCGTGCAGGAGTCCAGCGCCGAGCTGTGGCTCACGATCAGGATGACGCCCGCTGTAGGGAAAAGCACACCTCGGGGTCAGAGGGGGCACGGAGAGTGCCTCCTATTAGAGCGAGTGTCCCCAGCATTACTGGGGGAACCGCCTTGCGGCGCACGCAGCCGAGAGAGCCCGGGGAGGAAGCAGCGTGGCAGGTAGCCACGCGTGCCTCGTCCGTGGGACATTACGTCCACGGGCACGGGCTGGGGTGGTGGCACCTGCCGCGAGCTTCGGGGATGGGACTGCGCCGTGATCCGGGCCCCCGCCTCTGGCAGGATGTTGTGGCGGCTGCCGCCCAGGCTGGGTCCCTTGGCTAGAGAATCATCAGCCAGTTGGCCACCATGGGCCCGTGGATGCCTCTCGCGTCGATAGGGACCTTCTGAGTCCACAGGTGGAATGAGTCTCTCGCCGGCAGCGTGACTGACTCAGTGGGGGAGAGCTGGCCCGGGCGGGCGAGTCTGGGAGGTGCCCTGGCCGGACCCCTGGACCCAGCTGCAGGAGGGAGGCAGGTGGCGGGCTTCCCCGGAGGGTCATGGATGACACAGCGATCCGTTCGCGCTGCCTCCTAACACGACTGTTATTCTCCGGCAGGACCAAAGCCGTGGTGGTTTTCTCCTGTGTTATTTCCTGTTCATTCCACTCTCGTAACTTTGGTTTCCCAAGTTATGGTGCGGCGGCCAGGTGCCGTCTGGGAGGTAGACGCGCAGCTTGGACTCTGGGCCTGTGTTCTCAGCACGCAGGGGACTTGGGCACGCGTGCTCCAGCCCTCTGAGCTTCAGCGTCACAAGGAGCACGTGGCAGTGACGTCAGAGACCCAGAGACCGCACGGGAATGTAAGCAGTTAACAGATAAGGTCTGTGAAGGGGCCCCTGTTCAGGGACCGGTAGGTGTTGGCTTTTACCCTCCAGGCAACCTGGATTTTTCATTCCTCCTCCGGGGCTTGCCACACCTGCCACCCTCCCACCTTGCTCACGCTCTCCCCTCTCGGGCACTGTTTGCCTTCCCAATCCTGCCTGTCCCATGGCTCAGTCTCGGTCGCATGTGTGGCCCGGTGGACGGAGGGCTGTGTTCCCTGCAGTGAGCATCACGTAGATGGTGCTCAGTGGGTGCTGGAGCTCGTAAGCAGATCTCCATCCCTGTTCCCAAAGGCCTCATCCCACGGCCTCTGAATTTCAGCTCAGGGCAGAGGCTTGACATGAACGGCTGCAAAGCGGCGGGCTGAGGAGGGACCCGGGTTGTGCAGTGGAAGGTTCCCATGTCATCTTCCATCCTGTGGCGCTCTGCGGCAGTCAATGTGAGGACAGGGCTTAGGTAACCAATTAAATGTCACTAAGGTGCGGTTTGCAAAAGTACGCATCCCGAGAGGTCAGCCAGCCGAAATAGGCAACGTAGAGCAGCCTCGTGCCAGCTGTGTCTGGGGGCTGGAGAGGCAAGGTTTGGGGCTCTTCCTGCAGGAGGTCTGGGAGCGCGTCCCCAGGGATCTTGTGCCAGGGACTCTCCGGGGAGGCAGGGACTCAGCCCTTCCTGAGAGCAGAGACAGTCGTCGCCGCCAGTAGACATCCCTGCCCCGGGTCTCTGGGATGAAGGATGGAAAGAACCCCAGGCAGGAAAGCGGGTCTGCTGGTCTCTCACCACCTCAGAGAATCTTCTTATGTAATTCAAAATCCCTAATATTCGCGATGCTGTGCGCCTTTCCCCACCAATATTCAAACTCCTCCAGGGTAGGGCACGTGCCTTCCTCCCTTAGATTCCCCCCACAGTGTCTCACTTGCCGTCTGGCACAGCACGATGTTCCTTACATCCTTGCTAAGTTAAATTTTTAAAGGCTTAGCTTTTAACTTTTTACGACGGACACTTTCAGAGATGCCCAAAGCTGCCCCAAGGTGGGCCTCACGGAGCTCCCGGAGCCGCAACGGCCTGACATTCGTGCCTTGATCGCCGCGGGAACGCTCCCCTGCCCCTCCCCCGCTGTCACCAACGTCACGCTGTTTCAGACTCTGCCCGGGGCAGCCCCTGCACGCGAGGACGTCCCGCCCTCCCACACCCGCCCCTGTCCCACCTAACACGACCCACCCAATCTCTTAGGCATTCCCACACTCAGGTTTTTCTAAGGGTATCAGCCGTCTCCATATACAGATGTTTTGTGCCGATCGGCGTTTGAACGTGGCCTGACCTCTGGGTCTTCCCTCCTCAGTCTCTCGTTTCCTGGGAAGCGGACACGCGGGGCTTGTGTTGACCAGCTCTCCTGAGTCCCGTCGGCTCTCCGTCTCAGAATCAGGGTCCCCAGGGTGGCGGGGAGATGCGTCTATGCACCCCAATACTGTAGACGCCACCCTATAACACTGCTGGTTGGGGTCGGGGGTGTTCCTAGCCTCACGAAACCGGCCAGTCTCCACCTCAGGGGTAAGACCCCAAGCCCCGGGGGGCTGCCCATCCCCGGGATGGAGGAAGGGGGCAGGGGAGGCCTTACCGTCTCGCGGGCAGGCGCTAATGATCCGTCCCATGCTCACCGCACACCTTTCCACGTAATCGTCGTAACTCTCAGCCGGCAGGAGGGAGGCGAGGGGAAACGCAGGCCTAAAGGAAGGGAGAGAGGACCCCTGCCACGCTGGCCTGCTCGCCGTGTGGTCAGCTGGAGGAGAAGCCTTCTAGGACGGCCCTGCCTCAAGGCAGCTCGTGGTCCCCAACCAGCGAAAGGCTGACGTCCAGTCTCCGGCAAGTGCCCTCACTGAACACCGGAGGGTTTTGTGATGGCAAAGAGTCGGCCATGGGTGGAGAGTGACAAACCCTGTCTCCTGACCGCGTGCCCTCGCCAGGCTCCTCGAACCCGTGTCTCAGGAGGCCGACTGCTGGACTTCAGTGTCCAACTGTGTAGAGTCAGTTTTAGCAAGACTCCTACTAACACAGTGACATGGGCTCCCCCTCGATACCTGAGCGACCCCGCATGTCCCCCATCTACCCCCCAGGGGATGTCCCCCAAGGTCACTCTGGCCGGCCTTCAGCCAGCCGCTGCTAGGACAGTTTACGGAGAATTACCCACCCTCTTCGTCACTTTCCGCCCCCTCCCCACTCCCGGGCCAACAACCCCCCACTTGTCCTCGTTGCGTTCGGAGCTGGGTCCCATTCTGCTCCCCTGCGACAACCCCCCAGTGCGGCAGTCTCCCCCAAATCCCGCCTTTCCTACCGTCTTTAACGGGCGTCGTGACTCTCCCTGCTTGAACGAGAACGAGAGAAGCAGAACGTGGGAGGACGGCCGTACCTATAATCCATGCTCACGTTGAAGTTTGCCTCTTTCAGCTCGTCCAGCGTCATGTGAGTCGGAGTGGTTTTGCCGGACTCCCATTTCGTCCATTCGAAGATCCCAGGTTCCACTCTTATCTTAATTCTTTTCTCCAGTTTGAGCTCTGCATCCAACAGAACACAAGTGCTTGTCATCCCCAGGGTCCGTTTCGGTTCCATGTAAGTAAAAATCCACTGGGTGGTTGGAAGGTGTCTCGGGCGCGGTGATGGCCGCCCGTCGGGAAGGGACCGGGGCTGGAGGCCTCCACCAGCGGCAGGCTCACCCTGTCACTCACTCTGATGGTCCAACACAACCCCCCAGCCAGACCAGCTCCGGGCCTGGTCCTGGGTCAAGAGCGAGTGCACACGCCATTGGCCAACCCAATGATCCCTGGAAAAGACTGGCCGATGGGGGAGCAGGCTGGTCACCCCGGGGCCCCATCCTGACCAGCGCCGCAGACCGAGCGGAAGGTGAGGGGCAGAGGGAGCTCTCGGATCGCCCGGACGCCTGCCAGCGGCTTCCCAAGCATTTCATCCCTCAACTAACAGAAGGCCGGGGGCAGAAGGCCATCTCTGTGACTTGGGTCCAAGAAGACCTGCATGTTCTTCTTTGCAGGGGAGCAAATGTCGTTCAGCTCAAACGCTGGAAATAAAATCAGTTCCCAAAATGCATTCCAGGTCCATGGAACAGGTTCCTTTGCCAAAGCATGTTGAGAAAAGGGAGTTACAGGGTCTAACCCGGCTCCCGGCCTCTCGCCAGCCTGTGGAGGGCCCGTGTCCACTGTGAATAGGAGCAGGAGAAGTCCCCCCGGGGGCTTGGCCGCCCCGTCTGTGAGCCCTCGGGCAGCCATGGCTCTGTGGGTCACACTTTGGGAAATGGTCCCTCCGGACAGCCACTGACACGGCATTGAGATTAAGGGTAGCAGGTTGGCATCTCGGATGCCCGTCTGGAAACAGATCGGTCACGTTCCAGGACCGAGGACGAAGGCCGAGTGCCCTCCTTTCTCAAAGGAACACAGGGCTTATGAACTAGGGACTTTATCGGGCATCCTATAACAGTAAGGATGTCTCGCGTATTGACCACACGTTCCCGAGAGACCATGTCCCAGACACTGGTGTTACCACCGCCAGGGACCATTTTTGAGAACTTTTTATCTCGCTTCTCAAGCCGCTCGTCGTTAGAGCCAGCTCTCCACCGGCTCCCCCACGTCTGCACCCGCGGGAAAGCCCCAGGCCCAGTTGGTGGGTGGGTCTCAATGCAAACGTGTGCTCTCCGGCCTCAGCGGGCCCTCCATGCTGCCCCGCGGCCGTCCTCCGTCTCCCCGCCGTGACCTGGCCCCTCTTTCTGATGGGCGTGTCATACCTTCCGTGCGTCCCCACACCTCCGTGAGGCCTTCCCTTTCTCACTTTCAGCTGCTGGCCGGACTCCCTCTGTCTCTGAGAACGTGGAGACAAGCCCTCCCCCGCGTCGGCACCCCTGCCGCGTCCGTGTCCACATACTCTGCCTTCCGTCCCATCGCTGTGGAGCCTCGGCCTGTGCTCCCACACTGCGACCCACGCCACGCGCCCCCGCCCCCCGCCCCACACAAGGTGGACAGGAGATGCAGAGCCAAGGCCCCCAAACAGGCCGCCCTTCTCCCACAGAAGCTGCGAAAGGCCTGCCGGGGGCTTCCTAAGAGACATCAGCCTTCGACGGCGCTGGGCAGCTCCCGGGAGCCCATCCCCTTGCCCTGGCAAGAGTCCTGGGCTTTGTGCTCAGAAGGGACCACGGCCATTCCCAGCTCTCTGGGTTTCTGAATGCCCCTCCTCACATTTTTTTTTTTTAACACATGGTGGATATAGGCTAGAGGTGACATTGTGATGACAGGCTCCTGGCACTCCGTTACAACCCTGGCATTCCGGAAATGCCGGCGGGCTCAGTGCTTCTTAATAGCTCTTAGAAAGCCACTCCAGGATCGTCTTATGACCTCCATGGCCATTCGTCGCCCCTCGTCCAAGTCTCGCCCCCCGTCCACTTCCCTCTGCCCTTGGAGAATAGCCATGAGGTCGAGGCTGCAGGAGAAGCTCGCTGCGGCCCTCACCAACCTTCCAGGATGTGTCTGGCTGTCTGCACACAGCGGAGGGCCGGGGAGGTGAAGACGGAGGTCACTCTGATGCCGCTGTCCAGTAGCGCTTCCCCTGGAAAACAGCAGGTGGAAAAATGCCTCTTCATAACCATAGCCTCCGACGGGGGGCTCACTACCTGAGGGAGGCAGGATCTTCAGCGGCCCCGAGACTCCCACCCCCTGGGGTACACGCCTGTATCACCCCCTTGAGTGTGGCTGGACGCCATGGGGACATGAAGTGGCCCTCCTGGGACTGTGCGGTGTCGTATGGCAGAAGGGGATGATTGCAGGTGGGTCTGACCCATTCAGGCGGGTCCTTTAAGAGCAGAGTTTTCTCCGGCTGTCACAGAAAAGAAGTTGGGGAGACTCAGAAGGATGGGGACTCGAGGAGCACCTGAGGGGCTCAGTCGGTAAAGGTCCGACTCTTGGTTTCGGCTCCGGTGGTGACCTCAGGGTTGTGAGATTGAGCCCCACCCATGTCAGGCTCCGCACTGAACACAGAGCCTGCTTAAGATTTTCTCTCTCCCTCTCCCTCCGTCCCCACTCCGCCTCCTGCTCTCTCTCTCTCTCTCTCTCAAAAAAGTCCTGGGATCCGACATGCAAGAGATTCCTGCTGCTGGCTTTAGAGATGGAGGGGACCACGTGGCAGGGGATGAGGGGCCGTGGGAGCTGAGCACGGCCCCTCGCAGGTAGCCAGCAAGGGAATGAGGCCTTCAGTCCTCCAACCGCAGGGAACAGAATCCCCCCAACAGCCGTTTGGGAGAAACTGGAACTACTTCCAAGAGGCTCCCGACGGGAGCTCAGCCCGGCGGACGCCTGGCTCTCAGGCTGGGAGAGCCTGAGCGGAGAACCCAGCCACGCGGTGCCCGAGCTTACTGGAGCTCTCGTCAGCTCTCGTGTACTGAGAGCTCGCCCGTGTCCTGTCAAAGGGGGAGTTTGGACACAGAGACAGTGGGGACAGAGGGACGCGTCTACGTGCCACGGGGAGGGGCCCGGAGCAGACGCCCTTACGGCCGCAGGAGGAACTCGGACTTCTGGCTGCCAGAACCGAGAAAGGATGCATCCCCGTTGGTGAAGCCACTCCACGTTGGCACTTTGTTACGTGGCCCACGGAACCCATGCAGAGGTCACCTACTGCGCGCACGGACCCTGAGCTCCTTCGGTTCGCACACCTTCCCCCTTCCCGATTCCAGTTCTTCATTCGTTAAAGGAAGACCAGAGGGATTCACTGGCTCCTTTTGTTCCAAAAACTCAATCAGGGGAACCAGAACCCCAGACAGAAAGCATAAGCCCAAGCGGACAGATTTTGAACTAAATAAAAAAGATGTATTTTTTTAATTTTTAAAATAACATCTTTAGTGTACACGGTGGTGGTTGTTTTTTCTCCCCTCTCTTGTTCTTTCCACGCCTATCCTTCGTGCCTTCTGACTTCCCCACCCGTCCGTCCCGGGTCCAATCCCTGCCCTTCTGCTCACTAGCTGTGTGATCTTGGGCAACTTACTTAACCTCTCTGTGCCTCAGCGTCCTCATCAGCAGAGTGGGGATAAGGCTAACACTGACCTCAGTGGGCGTGTAGCGAGGGCTCAGTACGCACTAGTGACAATCATCGCTGAGATCACTGTAACCCTCCCCGGACATACCTGCCATCCTGGACTGGAATATCCCACACGATGATAAGGGCGGGTCGTTTTCAAAGTCTTTGATTCCGTTTCTCCTTCTGGGCAGACTGTAGGGGAAGTTCAGGTCCGGCCGGTAGTATTTCCCTAAAGCATAAATAAGCACCAGGCGTTCAGGTCTGTCAACGTCGTGCATCTTTAAAACCCCCAAGATGGTGGGAGATCCATATCGGAAGCAGGACTGTCCCTTAAATCGTTGTCAACTGTGTTTTTTCTGGAATGTTCCCTGTGATGTGGATTCAATTGGAGAGAAGTTGCTGCACACATGTCTTCAAATACAGAAAACACAGGTTTTCACCCCAGGAAATGTGAGACCCTCTTTGTCCCCTGATGACCCCTCACAAAGGTTCACTCATGCAATTTTCCTGATTAAGAATGGAGTGTCTCACTGGGGAGGGTATGTGCTATGGTAAGTGCTGTGAAATGTGTAAGCCTGATGATTCACAGACATGTACCCTGGGGCAAATAATACATTATGTGTTAATAAAAAATTAAAAAAATTAAAATAAAATAAAATAAAATAAAGGATTTGGGAAAAAAAAAAAAAAAAAGAATGGCGTGTCTCCATTCCTGACTGAGCTTAACTTGATGGGAATCCCAAGCCAGCATCAATTACAGAGGTGAAATTCTGCGTGTCCTCATAGCCGACGGTGTGTCATATTGTCTCCGGGGACAGAGTACCCACCGCCGAATGCTCCTGCATTTTGCATTATTCAGCCGATTGCTGGGGTGAGCCTGGAAATCGGGAGGACCCGTGGGGACTCCCCCCACCCTCCGTCTATAGGCTGCGAAGAGTTTGACCTTGAGCTCCACTCCCTGACGGTCTGCTGCAAATCCTGCCGCTGCGAGTTGCTCATTGTGGGATTAGAGGACTTAATCTGCCTTATCAGTAAAAGGGGAAATGATAGAGCTCTTACAACGAGTCCCTGGGAAATCGCCTGGGTCCCGGGGCCTGGCTCAGGGTAAGCGGTCGGCAAGTGGCGGGCCTCATCTCGCTCTGGAATTATCCATCACCCCTGCAGAGGGCGCGGGGCCATGTCCGGCCCTCACATTCTCCCAAGCAGCCCCAAGCCTCCCGGCTGCCCGCAGGTTCCCGCTGCCAAGCCGCCTTTCCTGAGACCTGCTGTAGGTCGGGGGCAGGCCCTGTCCCGCGCCCTGCCCGAGCGTGCCAGCCCAGCCCTGCTCACGGCCTCCCAGCCCTTCACAAACAAGGGAGCAGCCTGCTCCTTTCAATGGCCTTGGTTTTCCGGTTCCGTGCACGATTTTCCTGAAAGTTCCCTCCCTGGAATGTCCATTGGCAGAGACGTTGTTTGAAGAAAGGCCTTCATTAAATACCAAAATACACTTTGTGTTTGCTGGGAAAGTGGAATTTTTTTTTTTTTTTTCCAAGAGAAGACCCATTGACTGTGTTGTCTTCTCAAAGGCATCTGTGATCCACAAAAGGCTGACCTGTTTCCACGTTGGTCTCTTGTCCTCGTTCACACTCTGCGAGGCAGAGAGCAGAGCTCAGGAAAAGACAAGGATCTGGTGCAGAAAAGCCTTACAGATGTGGGGGTGACCTGGCCAACAGCATTGGGAAATGAGGGGCCGTATGAGGTGTGGGAATTTGGCCCAGAAGTGAGCTGAAATGAGGAGGGTCAGAGAAGAGACTGACAGCTAGCTCCCCCAAACCCCCCATGGTAATGACCGAACATTGCAATATGCAGAATTCGGACAAATAAGACCGTCGGGATTCACCGTAGGGCCACTTTGCCTGGTGCAAAGAACCTCCAGGAGCCTCCTTCAAGCTGGGACTCTCCAGTGCCTTTAAAGTCCTTTCCCCTGTAGGTGACCCGGGCTTTTGTCTGGATGACCAGTAGCCTTCCTCTTTCCATGACGTCCCATTACTGGTTTTGGAGCTGGTTGGTTTGGGCTGGTCCTCACACCAACACCGCCACACGCACACCGACGTCAGGGGCCATTTCAGTCTGTGGTCTCAATCATCGTTGCCTTACCAGAACGCTTCCTCTAAGTGCACGTGTGAATGCGCGTTCATCCTCATAGCCACCCTCCGTCCTTTCGTTTCTCTCCTGAGCCGTTGGGTCTCTGATTGGTCTAGTTTTATAGAGACAACGACAGCATCTCCTCCGTGGGTCCTTGCAGACATGTTTGGTCATGATGTAATCTGTTCGGAATTTTCCTGGTGTGTGCCGGTCATCTGCCAATGGCTTTCCCTAAGCACTTCCCCCTCTTCTCAGCCTGCTGGGTTCTGGGAGGAATTCCAAAAGAGCTTAGCTAGCCCAGCTACTGTGAATCTATGTTCATTCAATATCTCCATTTATACAGTTATCCATGGCTTTGAAATCGTGGCGTGCTGGGCTTTCCATTAAGGGCTGTGCGTTGGTACAGATGTGGGTCATCGGTAGGGACTGTTAATGGGTGTCCTGTACTTATAAGCACCATCTTTAGTTCTTGGCATCCCAGGGCGTGACCTTGGGGTAAGCAAGACGCATGTTCAAAATATGTCCGCCTGTCGAGCAGCACAGTTAAACATTGTAGGGAAATGACCACAGCAGTGAAGATTAGCTCAGAGAGATACAGCAATGAGCCTGCGAGATAGGGTTGTGCCAGCAGCTGAGGATTCAGAGACTACAGGGCACAGAGACCTCAATCTTCTCGAGTCAGTGCTGGTCACTAACCAACTACCATGTGTGTGCGTCCAGAAGAAAGACGACTGTCCACGGGTCACACCAGTGGACTGCCTACTGTTGATAGCCATTCCTCCATCTTCCACACAGCAGTTGAAGTAAGGCACTCACAGACAGCGTACACACTCAGGGCACGAGTGTAACACCCACGGAGAAAGATGTAGGGTGTACCCGTCCCACACGTACTATCTCTACGCAGTCACTCTCAGGAATTGTGCCATAGGAGAGCAGGCTCAGGAGGTCGAGAAGGGATGCCATTGGTTAGATCTGCCTTCTTTCTGGGCTTCGAGTCTGCCAGGATGTTACCTACCATCCAGAGTGGAGCATTGCTGGAGCCACGACTTCCCGAAGATTTGATCCACTCTCTCCCCGTGGCGCACCACCAGAACACTCCTCCTCGCTATTGTGGCCTGGGATGGTGGAAGGAAAGACACGTGCATTTTTACATCTGCATTCTTAGACTTACTCGGCGGGCCCCTCCCCCCACCATCCCACGCGTGGCCTAGAAGCGGGACCTCTTCCCTCCCACCTCAGTGGCTACAGCCCATTTCACTAAAGTCATTGCGATGAAAGAGGATTAGGAATCGCAGGCGGAAATCTCTTCAATTTCTAGCAACTTTTTATTTCCTGGACATTATAACACTACCAAGGAAATGAAAAGCGAGAGGAACAGCCCATACCGTGCAGAGTATGTCGACTTTCCTACCTTTCCATGTCTTCCGAGTCCTTACCCCTGTCCTAGTCCCTCCAGGCAGCTGTAACAGAATGCCACGGCCTGGGGGCTCATAACCACCAGACATCTATTTCTTAAGGTTCTGAAGCCTGGAAATCTGAGATCGGGGTGCCTACATGATTGGTGAGGGTCCTCTTCTGGGCCAACTTCTTGTTGGGTCCTCACAGGGTAGAAGGGGCAAGGGATCTCTGTGGGGTCCCCTGTGTAAGGGCACTAATCCCATCATGGGAGTTCCACCTTCCTGACCTAACCTTCTCCCAGAGCCCCCACCTCCTAATGTAGTACATCGGTGGTTAGTATTCCAACATATGAATTTGGGGGGGACATAAACATTCAGACCAGAGCATCCCTCCATTGTGACTTCTTAGGACATTTTCTATATTCACACACGTCTATTGTCATATAATAGATATTACATATTTTCTCTCTATATAGATATTGCTGTTGGTATCCCGGAGGCCCAGCATATTGGGAGCAAGCATATCAGAGCTTGGGATGCAAGCTTCCCACGCTCCCCACTAAGGGAGCTTCGGCTCTCATTGGTACCAAGGGACAAACATGGAAAGACGAGCCATAGAAGAGGTTGACATACAGAGCTGACAGTTCGTGCCACGGGAGGTGGGTTGGGGGGACTTCGGGTTGGACATGGAACCTGGTCATCCCTGGACCAAGATCACCAGGGATGGAGGGCCAAGGTCACCAAGACGGACAGGCCAAGGTCAGGGGCATGGATAGGTTACACCAGGGATGACGAGGCGAGCTCCTCATGGATGGCTGGAATGGGAAGGGCATCTGCGTAGGAGGCAGCTCTAGTTGCCAGTCTGCTAGTCCTTGCCCAGCTCCTTTTCCCTACGCAGATCCATTTCTCCTGCTCCCCGTCTTCGGCCTCGCAGCTCTTTGAGGCTGGGCTGAAGCGTGAAAACGAAGGAGCTGGTACTTTGTGTGTTTTTGCCGCTGAGTGGCGTAAGGAAGGGAGGTGGCAAGATGTGGCCCTCCTCAGCGTGGGTCCCCACCGCGAGCCCCAGCCCCGCGCTGACTTCCCCTAAACCCTAGAGAGGAAAACGCAGATACGTTGGGCCCCCAGCCCCCCGTAGGGACGCTGACGGCTCTGGACCCCAGCTGATGCTCGTGAGCGCTCCCTTTCGGATTCGATTCTGCTAACAGGGCGGAGCCTGGAGGGTCTGCGCCGGCTGCCTGCTTCCTCCAGCACTTCTCCGAGTTCGTGGGCAGGCTAACGCGGGAGCACGCGTCGGGAAGCAGAGAGGACATGCTGAGAAGGAGGGTGGGCGCAAACGTCACCTGCCTCACAGCGTTTGTGGGGCCGGCAGCCCAGGAAGCCCCTGCCAGACCCTCCCGTCTCTCGGGCAGTCTGCAGCCCTCTGGGCGATGTAGAGGCTCCAGCCTAACCCACCGGCCACTCCTGGCACGTCTGACAGCACTCGGATGTGTCCGTGAAAAGCGCTTGTGAGCCCGTGGAACGTTCCAAGTCTCCACGTGCAGTTTCT
>CM052898.1:189379250-189447015 GCA_028534135.1 Potos flavus | reverse complement strand
TCCCCTCCTGGGACCATTTCCCCCGGCAGCTGGAATGGGCCAAGTGTTCTGAAAAACCACATCGATGCAAACAAAGGTATTCCCACTTAGAGAGAAAAGTGACCGCTGGTTCTCAGAGTCTGCTTTCCTTTTGAAGGACATCCTGGCTCACTAGCTCCAGCTAAACTGCTCAGCCTCGGACTAAGGCCATGTCGGAGGAGCAGGCTGGAAAGGAAGACGGGAGGAAGGAAACGTCCTGAACCAGGGTGCCCATGGGCCCGGAGCCCAGGCCGCCTGCACCCCCTCCCTGCGGCTGACCACTGTACCCCCGGAGCGAGCACGGCCCCAGACACAGCAGTCACTCCCTATTAACCGCACCCTTCGTGAGCAACCGGCCAGGGCTGCCTACCTGCTAAGACAGAGGCTTCCGTGGCGAACATCATGGCAAATTCCCGGATGACGTCCGCAGGGCTGTCGTTGACGAAGAAGCCCAGATAGCTGATGGAAGAGTGGAGAACCAGAGGGACGACCGAGGGGAAGGAACCCAGGATCCGGTCCCCCGCTCTCTTCAGAGCCTCATACAGACATTCCACCTTGTGGTCTTCGCACTGAGGGAGAGGAGACAGCGGATGCGTTTTCTCGCCTCGTGTCAGAAGGGCAACTATGAACTGAGTTCATAAAAATCATGCAGCCGCCTGAGCCCACTTCTGGTCACGATCCTAGACTGTAACTCGTCTCGTCCATGCTACGGATTGGGGTTATGGATTTGTTCTGTTACGCGGTCCTCAGTTTCTTAGAGATTGTGGGTAACGCTCCTTTCGGAACAGAATATCCTTTAAGTGTCTAGGTTGGAAGTCCCTTGTCACCCTAGCTACCTCCCGTCCCTCCATGTCATGTCAACTCGACCCACAGCTGTGGTCGGCATTGCATCATTCGGCTTCTGGAGGTTTCCCGTAGACTCTGACGCGGCCACGGGTCCGCACTGCCCAGAGCTCGCAGTGAGAGGACAGTGGCCTAAGTCCCCGGCATCCGGCCACGCTCCCACAGTGACCAAGCCAGTCACTGCCCCGGATGTGGTTTCCTTGGAGGTGGTCTGGGCGCTCTGCCCTGCTCGGAGCCGCCCGGTCCCCCTCCCCTCTCCTGCCTGTCCCTTTCTTCTTTGCCCTTCACAGGTGTTTCTCCCAAATAAACCTCTTGCACCCCTAATTCCGCCTTGGGGTCTGCTTCTTGGGGGACCGTGAACCAACACGGGCTCTGTCCCAGGCTCCCCACTGCCCCCCAGTTCCCTGCACACAGTTCGGTCTGACCACGTTACCTAATGCCATGCCACCCTCCACCCCGAGGTGGCAGGTGCTCCCCGTGTCGCCTGCAGAGCGCTGTCTACACTGCTCAGCCTGACTGCCAGGGCCGTGGACACGGGTTGGCGCCCTCCATGCCCTTCCCCACTCGCACCCACTTGCCCTCCTGGCTCCGGGGTTCAGCGCTGCCCAAGCCACTTCCCGGGCTTGACGACTTTTCACCGTGGGGAAGACCCACGTGGCCACATGCAACCAAGGTGAAACCACGGTGAAACCCAGACCCTTCCCGCTGCCCCTCCCCCGGCCCCCTGCAGGAAATCAGCCCAAGCCCCGCTCTTCCCAGCAGCTGGCTCCCTCCGAATATCCCAAGCCCCTTTCCTCCTCTGAGGAACCAACCGCAATATAGTTTTAATATGCATTTATATGCATTAATATGCATATAGGTTAATACGCATTTTTATGTCCAGCAGCTCACTCTGTTCGTCCGTCTGTTGCATCTTTGTGGCCCTCGCGGGGCCTGGGAAAGTGCGAGACGCACGGGAGGCGTAACCGTGAATAAGTGACAGTCACATTGCGTCTGGGTCTCCGGTGAGCCGTCTGGAGGCCCAGAGTCTTACAAACTGAGCTGCCGCGGGACATCAGCACTTGAGGCTGAGCGTTGTCCTTTTGCGGCACCAGAGGGAGACACTGAGTCCCTCTGATGCTCTTCCGCCAGAAAGGGGGCTCGGCCAGCCCAGGCTGGGGGTCGCGGGGCGGCTGACACGGGAGAAGGGAGGGGCACGCGTGTGTCTAAGTCTGAGTCTGTGTGTGTCACGTGGGGGGGGTGTGTGTCTCTGCATGTCTGCGTGGACATGTGCGTGCTGGGCGCACGTCCCCGGGGGTTGGGAAGAGGAGCTGGAAGGCCAGGTGGCCCCCTGGCTGCCGTGGTGAAGCGAGCCCGTTTCTAAGGTTACTCTCATCACCGGCTTGGGCTGCCTTCCTCTCCCTGACGAGCTCCCCAGGACACGCCGGGAAGGAGTCGGACGGTCACAAACGCTGTCGCTGGCAAAGGAGGGGGACACGGCCGTGTCCACAGCGGCTTGCCCAGGACTTTCCTGGTCTGAGCTCCGGAAGCTCTGTGCCGTGGGCCCCCCTCCCCACAGCCCCTGGCAGACCGGGACGGCAGCACGGGCTCCTGGCGCACCTGCTGGGACGGTCTCCGGCAGAGGCTCACAGCCCCCTTCCTGTGCGCGCGGTGGAGCCGGGGACAGGGCGCTCTTCAGGGCCTGGCGGGACCCCTGACATGGGTGGAGCCCTTAGAGCCACTCCCAGCAGAGGGGGGCCGGCCACAGAGCGTCCCCCGCACGGTCCTCCGGTGGGGACCCACAGAGGAAGGGGCTGCCCGCCCTCCCTGCCTCCCTCCCTCTCCTGCCCGCTTCTTCTCTTCTGAGCCGGCCCCGGTCCTCCTCACCTTCCCTGGACCCCCGCGCAGCTGCCCGTTTGACCGACTTCTCAGCCAGGGCTGGTCCCTGAAGCAGGAAAGAGTCCTGTGTTCATGACCTTTGTGACGGGCCGGCAGCGACCGTTCTTGAGTTCCTCCATCACACATTTCCCAAACACCTGCTCTGAGCGTTGTGCTAGGCTCGGGGTACAGAGAGGAGGGAGGCGTCCACCTTCTCTCAAGGGATTCAGTCTCGTCCGGGGTGCAGGGTAGCACCGGATGCACTGTCACGGCACGTGGACCGTGCCACTAGACACACAATGTGACGGTGGGCGCACAGAAGGTGGCAGCCCCTTCCGCCTGGGGAGCGGGAGAAGACTTAACAGAGGGAGGGGCTAAGTGAGCGGGGCTTTGAGGAATGCGTAGGAGTCGCCCAGATGAGGAGAAGAATGAAGGGTGTCCCACACGAAGGGGCCAGCCGTGGGTCACCCCGTGGAAGTAGATCACATGGCTGCCCTCGGTGACTCCCAGCAGCGCCTCGATGTCCCAGAGAGCTGCCCCCGGCGGTGTGGTAAGGGGCATCAAAGGCGCGTGGGCCGACTCACCGTGAAGAAGTCACAGAGCGTTATGTGAGGGAAGACCTCATGGGCTCGGTTCTTTGTGCACTGACGCTTGCTCTCCCTCCAGAAGTCCTGCAGCGTTTCCAGCAGGGGCCCCGTGGGGCAGAGGAAGAGGGCGTACTCCTGGGGAATGGGGTCATCCAGAGAAGGGTCGTCGCGATGACAACGCAGCCTGCAAGAGAACAGGCCACTTTCACCGGGTGCCGCGACGGCAGGACACTTTCCCCACATGGGGAGTGTGGCCACTCAGTGCCAGCCATGTCCACGCCGCACAAACTCACCGCCGGCCCCTCTTGGCGAGGCTCGGCGCGCCTGGGGCTGGCGTGGCCGTGGGGGGCACCGGGTCCCCTCTCCCCTGGCTCTGCCCCACGTTGATCCGATTCCCGGCCAAAGACCAAGACACACAGAAGGTGGTCTCGTCTTCAAACAGTCTTTGGGGGCCGGAAAACTTGTAGAAAACATTCACATTTCATTCTATCCGACTTCGAATTGAATGTAAAAGTCAAAACCACCAAAACAAAAACAAAAACAAAACTAAACCAAAAAAACACAACTAGACAAAATGTAGGTGGCTCTTCTATACTTTCTTTGTATTCAGAAGGCTATTTTAAGGACATGGAGAAATGATATACACCCCAATTCAAGTTCATTCTCACTGATGACGGAAACAAGAATGAAGGCAACCACAGGCGTCATTTCCTTGTCTGTCAAATTCACACGGCGTTTTTGAAAGGAAGAAGGTTACGCTCCATGTGTCAAAGGGGCAGAGGGTTTGTGCAACTCCTATAGAAAAGCGAACTCTCAGGCTGCACCAAGAGCCCTCCAATACCCACCCCAGCTGAGCCGACATTTCTACTTCCAGAAATTTCTCTAGAGGGGAAAGCCAGGAACACTGCCGTGCGAGGTGTTCTCCGGTGGGTTATTTGTAGCAGGAAACACACAAGGACGGGATAAGGGACAGTAAGCTGACTGATCATGTATTCATCAGCAGTCGTAGTTTTGAAGACTCTCTCTCTTGTGACACAGAGAAGTGCCCGAGATGCGGTATTGAGCTCCGTGGGCAGGATGCGGCCCCTCGGGGAAACGGGGCTGTGCACCCGTGGGGTCTCCTTAGGGGGAAAACACCAACAGAGGGCGCTCTGCCCCTCCGTCCTGGGGCAGATGCCTCCTTCACTGTTGGCTTTTTCTTCCGGGAACTTAAGGACCCAATCCGCAGATAACACACGCGCGTGTTTTGTATAAATCATAAGCGACAGTTTAAATTATTCTGCGGCTTGCGTTGTTTTTAGTCCACACCGTG
Organism: Potos flavus; assembly: GCA_028534135.1. NCBI lineage: Eukaryota > Metazoa > Chordata > Mammalia > Carnivora > Procyonidae > Potos > Potos flavus. The sequence continues at coordinate 189,442,398 of CM052898.1, read as the reverse complement.
TTTTTGTGATTTACCCGTGTTTACGGGTGGGCGTCCGGTTAGGCGGGTCAGGATGACCCTCCCGAGGGCCGTGCCCGCTCATCGCACCGGCGTGGTATTTCACGCGCGCAGTCCGCCGCTGGGCACTTACAGTGGTTCTGTTGTGAACAGTTTCATTCAGCAGTAATTAATATCTTTGTTCATGTTTCTTGGGCCATTTGTATGTTTCCAAGGCACGGACCTGGATGCGGACCTGGACGTGGACGTGGACGTGGACGTGGACGTCCACAATGGTCGGCAGCGTCAGTATACCACCAGACTGCAGCCAGGACAGGGAGAGACCCCCCTTCTGCTCACCCGCGTGGACCCTTGAAGCTGCCTTTCATTTTTAATGGTATCTTAATCGGCACTTCCCTGGTTAGCTAACGTCAGCCCACTCCGGGTAGAGCCTAGGGGGCCCCTCCGTCTCCCCATGTCTCTGTGGGACTTGTGGTCCGCTTGGCTGAGTTGTAACTCGCAGGAAGTCACCATGGCCCTCGAGGCAATGGGTTTGAAATTCAAATTCAATTAAATTTGAAATTCAGATTTAACAACCGACTTTAGAGGTAGCCTAGCCCAGAGGATTCTGGGAGTTTCCCTTTGTCTGGTAAAGGGGTTACATAGCTTGCCCTTGGTCTAGAATTTTTGGGGGGAGGAGGGGGTTCCCAGTGAGGACAAGTTGGCCACTCAGAGATCCACTGTCGGTATTTGCCATCCTGCTCTGGGAGGGCGCCCCAGCTGGCTGAGACCTGGTTTTCATTGCTTGATTTTTGCTGCGGTTTTTCAGAACAGAGCGTGAGGGGACTTCCCGCCTCGGGGCAGAAGGACAGCCTCGTGGCCCATTCAGGAGGGACCGGGTGCTAGAGGATGCGGTGACTCCAGACAGAAAGCCGAGGCCCGCAGCGGTGGGCGGCTTTCAGAGTGCATAGCTGGTCAGGGGCAGAGCCTTCTGGAACCCCGAGTTCCTTCCCCGGGCCCCACCCCCTCGGCCCCTGATGCCTCAGGGGGCATCCAGGACCAGCAGTAAACTCTCTCCCCATCAGAGGTGGCCTGAAACAGTGGGGACCTCTATTTTGTATCTTCCCTATTTATTCAACAAATCACGTGGATTTCTTTCTTCTTCGATCGTCACATTTGGGTAAACTCAGATTTTAAAGTGAAGAAAGGCGCGTTCAAATTTCGATCTCCCTCCTCTGTTTGCCATTTTAATCGCTGGTTCTTTTCTCCTTTCCTCCGGCGCTGGGTGGATGGGCAGGGACTATGTCCCTGGCCGCCCGGCGTGTGCGGGGCACTTCCCCGGGTCCGCCCTACGGAGCTCTCAAAGCCAAGTGTGCAGCACGTGTGCAGAGACAGCCCTACTCACCAATCGGATGCCTCTTCCGCTGTCTTTCTCCCGGTAGCCGCCAATGCCTTCAGCCTACAGGAAGGCAGAACGAGAGGAGCGTTCAGAGATCTGCCTTCCATTCTTTGGGGAGGCAGGGGAGGGCAGGGGAAGCCCTCTAGCATGTGGGACCTTTGGGGAGGCCCCCGCGAGGGCCAGGACGGCTGAATTTTGCAGCCGGATGCCCCGCCTAGGCCTCCGTCTCCATGCGGCATTGCCGTGCCTTCTGAAAAGGCACACCTGCTCTTTCCGCCCTGCTCAGGGGCCCCCGCCTTCGCTTCTGGGCACGGGCTCCACCCATGCCCGCAACCCTGCCTCCTCGGCCAGCCCCACACCCCGCGCCGAAGCCGGGTGAACCCACTCTCGGCTCTGGACGGTGGCTCTGCAGGGCTGAATCCCTGGCTTGCACTCGTACCTCCTTGCCAAAATGCAGCCCTGTGCCAACGCGCGCCCAGAGAAATGGCACGGATCCTTCCAAGCTTGGCTCAGGCGTCCCTCCTCCAGGAAAACCTCCCCAAACCTCCCAGTGAGGTGGACGGGGCAGCCCATCCTGTCCCCCCACCGCACGTGTGGTCACCGTGCTTCATCTCTGCGGACGTGTGTCTGTCCGCCTCCTCCACCAGCCTGCGCGGTCCCCGAGGCCCCGCGGTGTCGTGCTCATCACGATAACCCAGGAACGCGTATACGCTGAATTACGTTTAACTGAATGGGATCAAACCAAACAGGATGGACTACGGCGAAGGAAGCTCATTCCAGAAGTGAGCCCGGAAGCAGCTGGAGCTGACGAGCAAGGCGACATGGTGCGGCCCGGGTGCCGGTGTTGGTGAACACGGACGGCGATGACCTTGGTCGCAAGCGCGAGGGATTCTGAGCACGAGTCCGCCTCCAGCGTCAGCAGCGTAATAACGGATGGGCTTTAGAGGGGCCGAGAGTGGGGTCCTCCCCCGCCACCGCCTGTGCTCTCTGGCCTCCGTGCCCCCTGCTGCACCCGAGGGAAGGTGCCCAGGTCGGGGTCTGGCGTGTGGTTCCACGGCTTATTTCAAAGATCCCTGGTTCATCGTCACCATAAAGGCGACAAAGTTCTGATTTAGGTTAGACGAGAAAAGAGCGTAGCTCCCAAGTGATTTCAGCCAATTTGCTCAGGGTTTGTTATAATGTTTAAAGAAACTTTGGTCCCCTCCCCAATCCAAAGTTACTTAAAGGTACTTCTTCTTCGTTTCTTTTTTTTTTTTTTTTAATTTATTTATTCATTTGACAGACGGAGAGAGCAGAAACAGGGGGAGCGGCAAAGGGAGAGGGAGAAGCGGGCCCCCCACGGAGCAGGGAGCCCAGTCCCAGGACCCCAGGACCATGACCCGAGCCGAAGACCAGACGCTTAACCGACGGAGCCACCCAGACTTTAAAGGGACTTCTGATGCATTTTCCCATGTGAATAGGCCTGTGAAAACTTAGTACCCCACGTCCTTATCGTAGCTCGTTGCTTTTAGGGACTTCTCTCTCTGACAGGGTGGCTCTTAAAGTCAAACTTTGCCATGGGGGGACCTTTTCCTCAGGTAAGCAGCATCGAGCCAGCGCCGTGCTGGCACTTTCTTAACCGTCTCTTTCAACGATCAGACATTGAAGAGATTTTCCCTACAGAGGAATGGTTTCCCTGCACCGTTTAGAACTACGTTCTTATTAGTGGTTCTCTCAACAACTCCCTTCGACTGAGAGTCTGAAATACCTTATAGTGTCATCTCAGTCACTGAACTGCTGGGAGGGTGCAACTAGGCCCACGCTCCTCCAAACCCTGAAAAAGGGGGGTGCCCCCGTAACACATGACTCCCAAGTCTTCTACATTTCAGGGTCCCTCTGCTAGCCATCTAGCCAGCCGGCCAGCGGAGGTTGTGCGTAAAGGGCCAAGATCATGTCGTGTATATAAAGCAGAAAGGGGCCTTATTTTGAGACAGTAGCTCGCACTGCAAGGTGCCCTCCTTGGGCAGGAAGTAAGCGCTCTGAGCTCCCGGCAGTTGTGCGGCAGGGACCAGAGGGCCGGGGGGCCTGGGACACAGCCCCAGTGGCGCGCGGCCGCGGGGACGGTACTCACGCGGTGTGTGCTGGGAAGCCCATTCCCAGGAGCGGGTCCAGGAGCGAGGGGGTGCTGCGGCCCTTGTGCTTGTTGGAGACCTTTGCGTAGAGCTGAGTCTCCCCGGCTGCCATCTCTTCCTGCCTGTGGACAGAAATGAATAGATAAAGCCAGAGAGAGTGAGACAGGCAAGGCTGCCGGAGGGTGTGAAGAAAAACCTCAAGCCCTTTTGATCTTTCTGACAAAAGCTAATATCCTGTTTGCATGAGACGTTGGTTTTTCAGAATTCTCTTTGCGGGGTGCCGGGGTACAGCATCCCCCAGCCCTGTCCCCACATGGGGTTTGCGTTCCAGAGCTCCAACACGCTTACCAGAAGAGCAAAAGTTGGAAAGATCGACAGTACTAAATCTTGGCAAGGCTGTGGAATACTTGGGGCTCTTATGCATTGTCCCCGCATTCTGGAAAACGTTTGGACAGTTTCTTACACAGTTCAGCATCAATGTGCTATGCGACAAATTTACTCTTAGCTATCTACCACGGGGAAATGAAAAGGAGCGACCATACGTGAGCGTTCATGGTGGCTTTACTCACAGTTGACTCAAACTAGAAAGAATCCCAAAGTCCATCAACTGTTGACTGCATACGTAAGTTACGGCGTATTCAGTCAATATTCAGTCAATGACTAACACTCATCAATCACAAGGACACACCGCCGTCTCGTGAGACAACATGGATGAATTCCAAACAATATTATTTTGATTTAAAGAGGCCAGACTCAAGATCATATAAATATACTGTATGATTCTATTTAAATGAAACTCTAAAACCAGGTAAAACTGAAATACACAGACGGGAAACAGATAAGTGGTTGCCCAAGGCTAGGGTGTGAGGGAGTTTCGAGGGTGATGGGGTACATTTTAAAGTGTGTAAATTCAACCTCAATAAAATTTATTTTTAGAAAGGAAGTGGAAGGAATACTAAGAACAATAAAAACAGTATGCTAATTTTCAACAAAAATAGGCCTGCTGGGATTTTGGGGGGATTATGTTGAATCTATAGGCCAGTTTTAACAATATTGATTCTCCCATTTTATAAATATGGTATACCTCTCTATTTACTTTCTCTTAGTAGTGTTTCGTAGTTTCAGTGTCTTGTACTTCTGTCACTAAGTTTATTCCTATGTGTTGCTATAATTTAAAAAAATTCCTATTTCCATTTGTTGCCAGTATATAAAAATATCATTGATTCTTATATATTGACATCACATCCAACAATCCGGCCGAGATCACTTATTAATTCTAACATTTTATAGATTCTTTTTGATTTTTTACGTACATAATTATGTCATCTTCAAATAATGCTGGTTTCCCCCTTCCTTTCCAATATTTGTAAACTTTATTTCCTCTCCGTGCCATATCATTGTGGCAAAGACCTCCAGTGACATGTTGAATATAAGTTTAGGATAAATACCCTTTATCATATTAAATAAATTTTTTCACTCCTAATTCACTGAGGTGTTTTTTAAAAATTCATTAACAGATACTGAATTTTATCAAAAGCTTTTTCTGCATCTATTGAGATGATCATGCTGTTTTCCTTCTTTATTCAGTGAATGAGGTAGCTTATTCCAATTGACCTTTGAATGTTAAATCAACCTTGTGTTTCTAAGATAAAACTTTGATCATGTTATCCTTTGTATATAATGATCAATTTGTTAATACTTTGTTTAGGATTTTTTGCATCTGTGTTTGTTAATTAGCTTGGCCTGTTCTTTTCCTTTCTTATAATTTCCTTGTCAGGTTTTGGTGTCAGTAGAATGATCAGTGCATTCTGATATTCACGAGACTTCCTGGTCACAACACTGAAAGTTCCCATTCTAGGAACCCCCCCACTTCCTGGCAAACGAGGACAGTTGGTTACCCTCAGTGTCAGTATTATCGTGGCCTCATACATGAGTTGGGATATATTTCCTCTTTCCTGATTCTCTGAGTTTTTGTAAGACTGGTATAACTTCTTTCTTAAATGTTTGAAAAGATGTATCAGTAAAGTCATCTGGGCCTAGAATTTTCTTAGAAAGTTTTAAATTATGGATTTAATTTATTTAACAGATACAGGAGTATTCTTCTTGCACTGGTTTCATTAAGTTTTTTTCAAGGAACTTGATCATTTTATCTAAGTTGTTAAATTTCCTAGCATAGAGTTATCAGATTTTCTTTCAGTTCTGTTGCATAATTTTCTGTGTAGAGGTCTTGCAATATTAGTTAGATTATTCTTAAGTATGTGATCATTTTTGATGTCACTGTAAATTATTTTTTTTTTTTAGTTTCATATTCATACTCTTTGTTGCTGGTGATTCAAAATACTATTGATTTCACATTATTTTACCTTGAACTTATATCCAAATGTCTTGTTGGACTTACTTATTAATTCCAATAACTAATCTCCAGAATTTTAAAAATATTCTATGTACGAAAGGAGTTGTGTCTATGAATAATATATTTCTTTCTTTCTTACCAGTACATATTCTTTACTTTTAAAATTTCTTTAGATTTCTTTTTTCTTTCCTTGTTTCTTTTCTTCCCCTTTTCTTCTCTTCTTTTTTCTCTTCCCCCTCTTCTTTATTCTTCCTTCTTTCTCCTTCTTCCTCTTCCTTTTCCTCTTCTTCTTTTATGGCACTGGCTTGGGCTCCAAATGTTGAATGGATATGATATATTTCTATACAGTGCATCTCTCTGTGTTGTTCTCCATTTTAGAGGAAAATCTTTCAATATTTCATCTTTAAATGTAAGTTAATTATGTTTTTAAATATATTTTTTCTTTGAAGAATTAAAAAGATGAAATAATTTCATAATCAAATGAATTAAATAGCTCAAATTTGAAAGCCTCAAAGTAGAAAAAGCCTGTGACCAGAAGAAAAAAAAAGTAGATTTGGGGTCTGAAATATAGCCTCTACTCAAATATATTTTTCTTTTCTCAGTGGTAAACCACTTTCTGAGCAATTGTCTTTATAACATATTAAAATATAAATTTCTCTTTTAAAAAAAAAACACACATCTTATTTATGCAAGCGAGGAAATCACTAATCTAGCCTCATCCCTTTTCCTTAGCTTGAAAAGTTATCTTCCAAGACCAAAAATAAAAAGACAAAAGCTTCTTGACTGACGCTTTTTCCTGTGGCTGACTCCCAAAGCCTCCTTCTCTCACTAATGGGATCAAGGTAGAGACTGAGGGGTGCCTGGGGGGCTCAGTTGGTTAAGCATCTGCCTTTAGCTCAGGTCATGGTCCCAGAGTCCTGGGATGGAGCCCACCATCAGGCTCCCTACTCAGCAGAGAGCCTGCTTCACCTCCTGCCCCTTACCCTGCTCATACTCCCTCTCACTCCCTCTCTCTCTCTCTCTCTCTTAAATAATAATAATAAGAGTAATAATAAAGGTGGAAACTGATACAATGCTTGGAACTCAAGCTGTGTGCAAATGGCTACAAGAACTTCACAGCTCCTAGAGGACCCATCAAGGGGTCCCCCCCCTTCTTCAAATCAAGACCACGCAAGACACCACCTTGGTGAATGCCAGCCCAAGGTATGATGATTTCTCTTTCCTTAAAGTTTTGTTTGAGATTGATGGAATCAGTCTGTAGGTAAGCTTTCCGAGAGGCTACTGTATGGTGGTAGAAGTTCAGCCATCATCGTGGGTCATCTTCCTGCTCTACCCTGGCAAACTGACCTCATTTGACACACATCCCGAGGTGTTCACCTGTTAACGTATTGATATGACATATGTGAATTCATGACTGCTTCTGGTTTTCTACATGTCTACTCGGTATCGTTCTGCCACCTTAGTGTATGATCAGCTCATCCACGTGCCTGGAGCCTCATCACACCCTCGTCTCTGTGCCAGGTGCCATGAGAATACATTCTAGACTGTCCTCTAAGAGTGGTAATCCATTGGGGCACCGCCTACAGCACTCAGGTGAAAACAAAGAAAGAATCAAGTTCTAAGTCTCCTGTTCCTGTCTTCGAGGGCAGATGTTTGTTCAAGGACTAGAGAGAGGAGTTAGGAAAGACGTAAAGGCAGGGGGTGGTGTATGAACTTGAAGGATTTCTGGTCTTAAATCCCAAAACATTGAGAGGTACATGTGCAGGTGCTGGGAGGTAGGAAAACAAAACTGAGTCACACCACAACTGGCTGAATATATCTCCCTGGCTATTGTTGCCATCGGCAAATCCTGCCAACTCTCTCTTTAAAATCAATCCCCGATCCAGCTTTTGTTCTCCATTTGCACCACCGGCATCCTGGTCCAAGTCACTGCCATGGTGGGCCCAGGTTTTCGGTAGCTTCCTGCTGGCTTCCTGTGAGTTCACCTCTGTCCCTATGTTTTGTACACATGCATGGATCTGACTGTGCCCCGCTCAGCTCTTCGGTGGCTTTTCATCACACGGAAACCAAATCAGAGTCCTTCCAAGGGCCCAGGCCTTCCATGATCTGCCAATCTCCAAGCACATAGGTTTTCTTGGGGTTCCTCGAAGACCCCCAGCTCATCTTCCCCAGGCTTTTGGAGTTGATGGTCCTGTGCTTAAAACAGCCTCCCCTCTTAGCTCACAAGACCTACTGGATCCCATCATTGCGGTCTCCTCTGAAATATCACTTCTTCCTAGAAGTCTTCCTCCACCACCTGGTCTGATCACTCTCTAAGCCTCTCTCAGCCTCAGCGCTTCCTAGCGCCTGTCATCACCTGAGAACACCGGTGAAGGCTTTGTCCCCTCTGCCATCTGCTGTGAGTCTAGAATGCCTGGCTCATGGCAGATGGCCCATTAATATTTGGTGAATCGATGAATGCATCTAGCTCTACTCCACTAGACTTCCAAAGGGGCTCAGTCCCCTGCCCACAGCAGCGGGGCTCTGTTCTCTCCTGATCAAACATTTTAAAGCTGTGTTGTGTGCAGGAACCCCTTGGGACGTAGAGGCCCCTTACAGAATGGAGTGCGAAGCATCTCTTCACAGCGCTCGCTGTGAGAACACCTTCGGGCTCCCTCTCTTTTGTCTGCAGAGCAGCTGTGAGTCTAAACTCAGACTCAGTCACACGGAGAAATCCCCCCTCCCAAAGCATTTTGCCTGCCCCTCTTGGCGTGCTGGCTAGGCACCGGGCAGGACCTATCGTTCTTTTATAAAAGGAGTATCTGTGATCCGAGAACTCTCTTATGTGAAGTTTCTGAAAAGGTTTGCTTACCTTACTTACTAATTAAAGGCAAGTCACATTTTTCCCCTCCCTGGTCTCTGCAGTCATCCCACCGATGGCCACTCGATAGCCTCACCCAGGTCGGGTTACGCAGCTGCCCGCGATAATGCCATTTGCAGTGATGATTGAATCGACAAGGCTGGGTGACTTGGGGGAAGCGTTTCCCCATTGGAAGAACCTGTTGGCAGCCTGCTTACCCTCGCGCTTGCTTTTATGATGAAAAAGGAAAGTATTTCTGCTTTTAATGATGGCGGCCCCAGAAATGGTGAGTAAAGTGGGTCGGGGAGAGATCGCGCTTCTGAAAGAGGATTTCTCAACATTTCTCAGTGTTGTGAAACCGACCAATGATGGCCTGTTTGGGAAGGGACTTCCGTGCCTAGGTTCGAGGTTTCAGAAGGCATTTTACCACTCGTTAAGTTAAGCTGAGTAATTTGCCTCATGCTGATAGTACGCGGCAAGTATCAGCAAGGATCAAAAGCAAAAATGCCAGGTGTGTATTTACTAGTTTTCTAAGATACTCTTCAGAGCCACTTTTGAGACGGAGATGAAATATTTTTAGTGCATAATTCTTGCTTTGATTTTCCGAAGACCACGTGAAACAGCATGAAGGCAGAGTTTGTGTTAAATGGCTTAATAGTTTCCTGTTGGATCTCAAACATTACCACCAGTAAACAGAAATTTAAAATGGGCGATTTAAGGATCTATGTTTATATGCCTGTTGGAACCTCCTTTGAGGAAGCAGGTTCCCAGAGAACTCGTGCCCGACTGATAACCCGGGAAGGTGAGTTGGGATTTATTTGGGAACATTCCGCCATGTCCTTGCTCACTCCGTCCCTCTTAGAGTTACAGGAAGAACTTTCAGAGGCTTCTGACCTCTCTGGCTTTGTGATAGGTGGAATTCTCTTGGAGGAAACAAAGGCCCAGTGTAGCTGGTGCAAGCCAGAGGTCCCCAGCTGCTCCTCCCTTTGCCGTGTGGGGGACCGGGCACCGAGAGGGCATGGATGCTTCCATCCTTAACTAGGGCATGCCTGCGCGCACGAGCCAGGGAAGGGCTGTGTTTACGGGAAACTACAAAAACTGTGGGTGAGTGTCCCCTCCCCGGTGCCATCTACATTTTTTGGGCGTGGACATTGTGTGAGTATAAGAAACTTCTTACGGTTACGATAGGTGTCCCACATGTGTAGGCAAAGGGTTGAGTTTACGTGGGACAAAGAACAATGACAAAAAAAGAAGGAAAGTGCTTTGAAAGTGATTTATCTTCTGAAAAATAATGGTGCGGTAATTTCTAAATCGTAAAAGGACCTATCTCTAAAGACGGCTAGTCCACTGATTTTAAGATTGGTAGAATACACAGTGAGAAAGTCATTATTTTAGCAGAATTAAGTTCATAGGGTTGCGTTAACTCTGGAAGTTTCTCTGTGACCTACTGTGGCTCAGGAAAAAATGCCTTCTCACTAGACAGAGTTTTGATTAATTGGTACTACATGTGCTTTGTGTGGATTGTTGGATTTCAAAGATTTAACATGACAAAGATGCGTTTGATGCTAAAAGTATGAATAGGGGAGCAAATGCTTTCTGTTTTTCCTGGCGAAGGAGGCGGAGGTGGACCCCAATCTCAGAGGTCCTGAAATAGTCACCATGGGGGAAAACGACCCACCCGCGGCGGAGGCCCCCTTCTCCTTCAGATCACTTTTCGGACTTGACGATTTGAAAATAAGTCCTGTCGCACCAGGTAGGTGGAACCCGGTGTGATTTCTGGGGAAGTGTCCCCCGATTTCTCACACCCGCAAGCTGGATGCTTGCGCTTTCTTGAGTCTACAGAGCTCTGGAGAGCGGGGAGAATTAGAGAGGGCATCCCCTTGCTCAGCCCCTTGCCAACTCCCGGAGATAGAGTTTGCATTCTCTGGATGGAGGTTTTCCGAAATGGAGGCTCCCGTTGCCCCTGGGAGTGAAGGATCAGGTCCCACTAGAAAATCTCTGAGCCCCCCAGAGCGTCCTGAGAAGCATCAGCTCTTCCGGGAAACTTAAAGTAAGCTGGGCATTGCTGAAGGTATTTGATGCCTAGATTAAAATCCAACCGCAGGAGACAAGCGCTGCTCTGAGCAACGAGGAGAGTTGGTTTTATAAATCAGTCTCAAATGCAGGACTTTTCATGGTGAGCCAGTGAGCCGAGGCTCGCCGGTCCCAGGGGCAGTCAAGAATGCTGACCTCGGGGGCCGGGAAGGGGGACGCCTGGGGCTCTGGCTGAGGTTCCAGAAAGCATGGAGTGGGGGCTGCCCTAACAATTCCTTTTAAACCCTCTGGACAATTAAAGTTGGCGGGGGTGGGGGGGTCGGGGGGGGTGGAGAAGATGGGAGGTGGGAGGACCGGTTTTAAGTAAGGGTAAGGAGACCCTATGTAAAAATACAGCTCAAAAAATGAGCATAAGTGTAAATTTAAAAAACACCCTGCTATCATCTGACCTCCGAGATTTACCTGGTTTTTATGTTTGCCTTTATTCTCTTCCTGTCCTTGCCCATAAGTACACATTCATGCACGGTGTAGGTATAGATGTAGATGTGCTACTTGGTTTTTATAAATGCCTTTTGTTTATAACATCACTATATTCTACCAAGTAGATGTGTAATTTACATAATTTTTTAATCATTTGACATATAATTGTTCCAAATATTTTTACAGTACAAATAATATGAGCATGAATAGTGCTATACATATTCACTTCTGATTTCTTATTTCGTCATGATTAATTCCTGTTGGTGAGAATTTAGTAGTGCTTTAAATAAATAAGCAATGTATCGTTCATTATAGAAATCTAGAAAACACAGTTAATCAGAGATTTTTTAAAGTTACTCAAAATTTTATCGTTACTCAGAATAACCCATTTGTGCTTTAGTATTAGATTTCTTGCCTTTTTCTGATCTACATATCTGTATTTTCCATTGGAAGTGGAATATTCTATTTTGAAGCTTTTTTCTTTTTCCAAATGAAACAATATCATGTTCTTCTTTCCATGGCATTAAATAATTAAATATTCATTAGGGGTTGGCAAATTATGGCCCAATGACCAAATGTGGCCCACTACTTGGTTTTATAAAGAAAGTTTTATTGGAACAGAGATACACATTCATATTTCAGCAGTTGTCTATGGCTGCCTTCGTGCCATAGTAGAGTTGAGCAGTCGCAACAAAGACTATATGGCCCATAAAGTTTAAAATATTTACTATCTGGTGCTTTACAGAGAAGGTTTGCCAACCCCCTTTCCCTATCATGGAACTAACACTATACGCGTGTTCTGTCACCAGTTCCTTCCGATGGGCGTTCAGGCTGTTTCCCATGCATCAGCATCACACATGTCACCTCTCTAAGTGTCCATGTAGGCAGAAACTTATGTACATCAATGATGACATCTTAAGATAAATTCCCGGAAGTGGTTTTACTGGGTCAAAATTCCGTCCATTTTCAAGCCTTTTGGTTTGTATTTCCGATCTGAGTCTCAAAATGTCTACACAACACACACTCCTATTGACTGTAAGTGGAGGTCCATTTCCTTTCACCTTGGACTGCAGTGGGGATGCCATAACAGCAATCATAATAAATATTGTGGGGTCGCTATGTAGCTACGTTTGATTGGCAGTTTTTCAAATTTCCAGAGAGGGTGAAGGTTTTCTCATGCTTGTTGATCATTTGCATTTCTTTTTTGGGGAGGTGCTATGCATTTTGCTTTTCATTCCAGGCATGCCCTCAAAGATAGAACAAGGAAGGGGAGTGGGGTCATGGTGGAACCCACAGGGGACCATGGCAGAAGAGGCGTAAGGGGGCAAATGTGAATGATACCAAGGTTCTCATTGAGTAGTAATCTTTGAATCTATAATTAGGATGAATTTCCTTAATCTAACTCTTAGACACAGAGCAACCGGAATGATAAGAGGTCATTCTTGGGGTTCCTGCTGATTTTTAAAGTGTAAGTGGAGCATGGGCTCTTAGGAAGGGGGAGTTATTAATTTGGTGCAGGCTTCTGGGAGTGGGGAAGATTGGAAAGAAGAGTCTGGTCTGTTGACTCAAGTCCATGAATTAGTTGCTCTCAAGGGAGCTGGTCTCCCGCGCAGAGATAAAACAACTTCCATTATCATGATGTTGCTCATCCATTCAGTTGACTGACACAGTTGACCCTGGGACAACACAAGGCTGGGATGAGGTTGCTGACTCCCCACCTAGTCAAAAATCTGCTTATCACTTTTGGCTCCCCCAAAACTTCACTACGAATAGCCTACTATTTATTGACCAGACGCCTTGCTGATCACGTCAACACTCACTTAACGAGTATCTTGTGTGTTACACGTATTATATGCTGTGTTCTTACAATAAAGTAAGCTAGAGAAAAGAACGTGGTATTAAGAAAATCTTAAGGAAGAGAAAATACGTTTGAGGCACGGTACTATTAAAAATCCACATGTAAGTGGACCCGCACAGTTCAGACCTGCATTGTTCAAGGGTCAGCTGTCTTCACCAAAGAAGAAGGTTGCACACCAGGTGTTGGTCGAGGCTCTGAGAACACAGCTGCAGAGCAAACCGCCTACTCAGTGTGGCCAAGACAAAGACTTTGCCCTCTGCCTCCGCCTCCACCTCCTCGTTCTGTATCCTTCAGGCTCTGGAGTGTGTGCATTTCCTTATTCTCCTTAACTTCTTTCTTCCCTCTTCCTCGTTCCTTCTCTTACTCTTCTCTTCTCCTCCTCTCCCACCTCCTTCCCCCCATTTTTGTCTTCAAATTCTCTCCTTTTTAAGTAGCCCTGAATGATATTGGCCATTTTATAAGCATACTCTTTATTGCCAGAGGGTGAAGCTGTGGGTTTCCAAAGAGAGGCAGGGGGAGATCTCTGAAGCCTTTCCATGGGAGACCTCTCGGCTCAACATCTCTAAGACTAGGGCGCGGGAGGAAGGGATATTGTGTCCCGAGTAACCGTGTGCTGTGAAGAAAGCCGTCTCCCCTTCCCACACTCCCATCTTCCCCAGTGTAAGTGGGGACAGCTGCGGCATGGATGTATTTTCAGGATTGATGAGATAATTTGCAGGATGTGGCCTGTTCTCCTTGGAGTAAAAATGCGGATGGAAATTCTCCTAGTTGCCCAGAGAGACTTGTAGTTTTGGGCATCATAATGCTGATATAGCATATCCTCTTTTCCACCCCATCTGCCTGGTTCTTTCGGCCAGAGCTGGGACAGGTCTGGGGTTTACCCTACTTGCAAGCTAACCAGTCAGCCCGCCCAGTTTGCTGGATGCTGGCAGAAGACAAGAGACTCCCGGGTCAGACACGGAGGATGTTATTACTCACAGCACGAACGGCGCGTGCGTCCTGTTCTAGTCAGTTCCCCATGCTCGCCACGTCCCACGGAGGTGACGTGGAACAGCCCAGGGACACGCGACATGCCCAGGGCGTCTGCAGCACACAAAGGAACCCGGAAGCAAGGCCAACTCAAATCTTTCATGATGGACTGCAAGCAGGACCTGTACACACTTCGTCCCAAAGGAAGGCATTGCATTTGTGAAGCCGGAAAGTAAGTAAGCCTACTCCTTGCTCTGGAGAGAGACAGCATCTCTGTCTTCCAAGGCTGCTTGCTCTGCAGCGGGTCCTCAGAGAGACGGTCTGGGACAAGGTTGTCGGTGTCGCCATGCACGAGACTCACGGAGAACGGGCTGCTATGTCACCTGGTGACCATCTCAGAGGTCCCAGTCCCCCCTCTCAGGATACCCTGTTTGGGTTTTATGGGTCACCGTCCTCTGTGGGGAAGCGTTTCTGGGTACCTGGGCTCCACTTGCCCCCTGTACTAGTTTCCTAGGGCTGCGGAGACAAAAGACGACAAACTGGGTGGCTTAGAACAACACAGGTCTATTATCTCATGGTTCTGGAGACCAGAAGTCTGAAACCCAGGCGCCGGCAGGCTGTGTTCCCGCTGAAACCCGCGGGGAAGCCTCCCTTGCTTCTCCCCAGCTTCTGGTGTTTGCTGAAAATCTTTGGGATTCCTTGGCTTGTAGGTTCGTCACCCCCCTCTCTGCCTGAACCCTCACATGATGTCCTGCCTGTGTCTCTTCACGCCATTCTCTTCTGTGCGTGTCTGTTTCTGGGTTCAAATGTCCCCCTTTTAAAGGACATGAATCAGATGAGATTAGACCCCCCCCCCCACAATGACTTTGTTTTAACTCGACGGCCAGTGTAAAAACTCCATTTCCAAATAAGATGTTATTCTGAGGTCCTGGGGGTCCACACTTCACCATACTGCAGGGTAGGGGGGTGGCACATTTTGGTCAGTAATGCCATCCCTTAACCCGGGATGGTCGCAACTGGGTCAGGGGTGGAGAGCCTGGGGCTGAGCCTCTGGAGAGCATGTCCCCAGGTAGATGGCCTTCGCGCTAACTAAGGCGACTTTCTTCGGGCCCATATATTCTCTGCTTTGAAGGGAAGGGGGCCGAATAGCTCAATTTTAAGTCTTATTTTATTCAGATCTGCTACTCTGCGGCTTTCTGCTCTTTCCCCCACCTCGTCGGTTTTCAGACGCGGACGCGGTCGCGGCGCAGATCCTGTCCCTGCTGCCACTGAAGTTCTTTCCCATCATCGTCATTGGGATCATTGCCTTGATATTGGCACTGGCCATCGGGCTGGGCAGTGAGTACGATTCATTATTTAGTGGGCTCTCGAATGCCTGTTCAGACGTTTAAATTTTGATGAGTCCCCCCCCGCTCTACTGCTCACACTGGCAGGGTGCTGCCCCCCAGCCTTAATTACTGGAGGCAAGCGTCTTCGGGGCTTGCTGACTTGGACTTTTCGTTGGCTGCATGAATGTAGAGCCCGCCCGGGGCCCAGGAGGGGCTGCTGGCCGTGCTCGGGGCTTTGTCACCAAGGAACCTGCCCGGTTAGAAGTGTCGAAAGGCGGCTGATGAAATAGGATAGGATTCCACGTGCTGGGAGGGGGTGGGGGGCGGGGAGGAGGAGACAAGGAGGCCATTCACGCAAGGCCAAACATACCTGCTATTTTTAAGAGGTTCATGTGGCTTTTGAGAAAGTGAGTCATTTGGCTGGGCTCTGAAATGGAACAGTATCTTCTCTTCCAAATAACCGCCCACCTGCTTGGCTGCGTGGTCCCCGGTCCCTTCTCTTCTCGCCCAGGGTCGGAGACAACAGGAGGTAGATGAGGGGGCCGAGTCGTCCTCACTCGGAGCCCCTTGCCCAGCTGGCTCAGCCAGTCGGCCGGCAGCCATGCACTTTCTCTCTTGATCTTGAGCCCCAGAGCTGTGGCTCAAGGCCACACAGTGAGCCAAAGTGGGGTGAGGCAGCCCCGCCCTCTGGAACTCGGGACAGAAACTGGGCTGAAGGAAACCGGCTGCAGTTTCAATGCAGCTTTCATTATTGATGGCCAAGCTCAAGGCCACGGCGGCCTGGGGATGGTGGTTAGTGTTGTGCACTGAAGAAGCCAGCCCTTCCTTGACACCCTCGTCCTCCCCTTTCCTCAGTCCACTTCGACTGTTCCGGAAAGTACAGGTGTCGCTCGTCTTTTAAGTGTATTGACCTGACGGCTCGATGTGACGGGGTCTCGGACTGCAGAGATGGGGAGGACGAGTACCGGTGTGGTAAGGCCGTGCTCCTCGCTGTAGAAGGACGACCCAACCCTGACCTTACCCGTCTGTGAAGTGGGTCCGGATCCGTGCCGCAGTCAGTCACGTCCTTCAGTGGGATCCATCTGGCATTCGTCCTCGGGGATGACTGAGCTGGGAGCAAAGGGAGGGCTGTTCCTCGGGGCCCGAATTTGGTTGGGGGGAACACAGGAGCGGAAGGAAGAGAGCTCGGGGGGTCCAGGCGGTAAGAGCTGCCGTGGCCCCGCGGGGTGGGGGTGCTGCGGGGAGGGGCGGGTCAGATTCAGCAGGGCAGGGACCTGAGCCGGCTGCAGAGGGACCTCTGCCCCCCCCCCCCGTGGGCCCGGCTCCATGGCCGCTCACGGCCTCTTCCCCCCGTGCGCCGGGCAGTCCGCGTGAGCGGCCGGAACGCCGCGCTCCAGGTGTTCACGGCTGCCGCCTGGAGGACCGTGTGCTCTGACGACTGGAGGGGTCACCACGCCAACGTCGCCTGTGCCCAGCTGGGCTTTCCAAGGTAACCTCGAGGACGCTTCCCGCTGATGGGTAAAGCATTTGTTCGTGGTGGCGATGGGGAGAGAGAGCCTGCTTTTAGGGGGGCATTTACGGGGTGCCGCTGCTCGCTACGGCAGCACATCCCCACGGCAACCTCGACATCGTCCCTGATCCCCCGGTGCACACCGAGCCCCCACACGCTAAGTGGTTCGGTCCAGGTCACGTGGGAAGGGGCACGTTTGGGGGCGTCTCATGGTCAGGACAGGACCCCAGATGCACACAGGAAACACAGAACTTCCGAGCCAAAGACTAAGCCCCCAGCTGCTCGGGCTGCAGCCACGGGGTAGCTACGGGGCCCCCACCCGCCGGGTGCCGGTGGCCCCACGGTGGGTACGCACACTTCCAAGGAGCCCCAAAGAGCCAGGTTGGAAACGCCAGCCATGCAGTGAAACATTTAGTGACAATCCCTTCCAGCGGTTGTTTGGAAAGACGTCGAAGGGCCAGCTCTGGTAGTGGGGTCTTCACTTTTCGGCGTTTGGCTTTGTCCCCGGAATGTTTTACGCTGAGGGGACACGTTTCTCTCCTCTTCTCTCCTGGCCCCTCCTCTGACCCCCGGCCCTGCTGTCCTCCGTGGCCTCCCACCACGGCCCCCCGGCCCCCTTTGCTCTTGGCCCCGGGGTTCAGAGCGGGCAGGCCCTCTGAGTTCCCACACTCCTGGGCGTTTGCGCCTGAGTCCCCGTGTCCTCGGCCCAGTCCCCCGACCCCGACATTAAAGCCGGAAACCGCTCGGAGTCCAGGGAGCCTCGATATTCAGATCTGGGGCATCTTCCTCTCAGCTCCTTTCTCTGGTGCCCGTGGCACCCCGGTGTCCCCCAGCCTGTGTCCCTGAGACCTTGTGACAGCCCGGATTCAGGAATTGGTTCCGTCCAGCCCGGGGACAACAGCCAAGCCACCCACACGGGTGCCTCCCCGGGTTATGTGGACCGCACTCCCCGACGGGGAGGAGGAGGTTCACACCCCACACGCGTGCACACACACGTGCACATGCACGTACACACACATGCACCACACCACACCATACACACACGTACACGCACCACACACACACACGCACATGCACCACACCGCACACATGCACACGCACACACACACACCATACATGCACACGTACATGCACCACACACATACACACATGCATCACACGCACACACACCACACCACACACACATGCACAAACACCACACCACACACGTACATGCACCACACGCACACACACACATGCACTACACACATGCACACCACACACATGCACACGCACGCACACACCACACCATACACGTACACGTACACGCACCACACACACACACACATACACGCACCACGCACGCACCACATGTACACACATGCATGCACATGTATGCACACACACATGCACCACATACACACACATTACTCATATGTACACATACACAATACCACATTGCACAAACACTAAGTCACACACCTGTGCACACTCACACGCCTCACGCACACACCCGTGCACACACGTACACACATCATCACCCCTGCAAACCGAGGAAAGCTTCCCCGGGCACTTCTGATCCCTCCAGAGGCCCTTTCTTGGACTCATGGGGGGCGTCCCTACAGCTCCCCGGCTCCCCTCCCTCTCCCTCCTGGAATGCTACCCTTTCCTCTCAATCCCCAGGCCCCCCTCTACTCTGCAGAAGGGCCCAGAGATTTCTCTCCCTCAGATCCCCACTTGCCCAGCCATGGAGAGGTGGTCCCTCCTACCCTCAGCGCGTGCCCTCGGGGGGTGTCCGGCCAAAGCCATTTTCCCAGACGGCCCCTCAGCACGGCCTGCTTCCTTCCCCGTGAACCTGCTCTTCCCTTCCGTATTAACGCCTTAATTCTAAGATTTACTGCTGCAGCCTTTTCCTTCCCGCTTCTCTCCTGAAAGCCCTTCTTTGGTCTCCGCCCGGCTGTATCCCCTGTCAGCTATCTGCGAGGACGGCCGAAGGGGAGACTGTCGAGCCGGATCGCCTGGGCTCGAATCCCCGGGTCCTCAGCCCGGTTCCCTGACCCGGCCTCCAAAACAGGGACAACGGGGGCCCCCGCTCTGAAGGGTGGGGTGAGGTTCGCGTCGGAGCGAGCCGGGCACACGGGAATGACCGGGAGAGCTGGCGGCCGCGGTGGCCGGGCCGTTTCTGGGGCTCCTGGGGTGGCCCTCGGGGCCTCCGTGCGTCTCACAGCTCTCCATCCCGGCTCGGGAGCTCGTCACCGGGCGCCTGCCCTGTCGGCGGTTGAGCCATTCCTGCGAGGGCTTCATCGTCCCCGAAACTCAAACTCAACTGAACTTCATCGACATCTGCTCCCCGCTCCTGCCCCCGTAGCATTTCCGTAACCGGATACGATCCCGTTCGACAAACTGGTGTGTTTGTGAGCGAAGCAAGCCAGCTGCTTCGTGTTTCCTTCATTCCATGAGAAAAGGGGAAGACGCCCGGTCATTTACTACCCTCATCTCGTAACTCTTCAAACACTGGATTTGTTTTGTTTTAAAGATCCTGCCTTCTTGACCATTGTTCTCCAGAAGACTTGTTTCCTGACACTTTAAACATTCGCTGGGGCGCCCTGAGCCTTTTCCTTCTGTGCTCATCTCTCTCCAGTGGGAGCCGCCCCCCAGCTCTGGCTTTCATTCTCCCCGACCTGTTGCCCTTGGGTGCTCGGCACCCCCACTCTGATCCCCCCGCAAATTCTCCACCTCGTTCTGTGTTCTGCTCTGTCTGGGGCCTGCTTCACGCCAAGCAGGGCTCAGCTCAGCTGGACGCGTCAAGGCGGGGGCCTACTCGGCTACGAGCATCAAGGGGTGGTCTCCCTGGTGGATGCCGGGAGCCCGCGGGGGGCGGAGGGGCCGTGGGGGCCCCACGAGGACCCAGGAGACTTGCAAGTGGGGTGGGGGCCAGACGGGTCCATGGGCCCCGACAGTGCAAGGTCTGGAATGCCTTCCTGAGCCAGCAAAGGGGCTGCCGATGGATCGAGGGGTGGGAACGACCTCCGCCCGGTGGGACCCGGGTAGAGTTCGGACGCGCGCGCCAGTTGGTCGGAAGCTCAGGGTGAGTTCACGCGTCGGGTCTGCGTTTCCGATGTGCCTGCAGCTACGTGAGTTCGGACACCCTTGGGGTGGAGCTGCTCGAGGAGCAGCTCCGGGAAGCCTTTGCGTCTGTCAATCACCTCTTGCCCGATGACAAGGTGACGGCTCTGCACCAGTCCGTGTATGTGAGGTGAGCGGCCAGGCGGGGTGGCCGTCGGCACTGCGTCGCCCGCTGATTTGTAGAGCTGTGCACGGCCCCGCAGGGACCCAAGTGACGCGAGAGTGTCGCTCTCCAAACACAAGGCGGGGGCTTGGCCTCCTGGGTTAGACGGGAGGGAGGGAGCACCACGCGGGGACCCGGGGAACCTGCCCCGACAGAGAGAGGGAGGAAGGGGCGCCGCGGGCGCCCTGCTGTTCTCATCGCGGGCAGCAGGGGGGTGTGCGGGAAAGGGCAGAGGGACAGGGAAACTAGAAGGTACTACCAAGTACTGTAACGTGTACCATTCCTGTTCCGTGTTTCCCCCGAGAACTCACGAGAAAGGTGGGATGAGGTACCCTCAGCCCGGCGTGTCCCCTGCCTCTACGTAGGCATCCCCATACGCTCTTCCTGGCACTTGAGACCTAATCCCAGGAGCGTGTCCCCTGCTGTGGGAAACAACAGCTTGTCAGCCTGTCCCTCAATCGTCACTCAGGACCCCCGTACCATTCGCGGGGACAGCTCATTTCCTAGGTCCTAAAACCTCGGTCTGGTGACACCCCCTTTCCTTGCATGATTGTGTGAGCCGACTGGGGCTCTAAAGGCAGGGCAAGTCACAGAGGGACGCAGGTGGATTATAAGAAAAACACATTCCCTGCTCCCCACCCCGCATGCAAGGGCGAGCAGGTGTCATTTCGGGAGGGGGGGCAGGCGGAGAGCAGTGTGGTCCGGGCTGTGAGGACTTGGTGCCGGGAGAGGCTGCCACGCCTCCCGGAGGGTGCTCTGTGTCCTCCAGAGGCCAGCGAAGAGCCCCGGGGGGGAGTCGAGCTGCGGATGACACCGGAGAGAGCTCCTCCGCGCCTCCTGGCCTCCGCTGTACAGAGCTCACAAAGTCACTTGTCCCACGCACAATACTTCACCGTGGCCAAATGTTTCCGAATGAATGTGTGACCTCGCTCGCATGCATTTTTTTTTAATATGGACTAAAACGGCCATCTGCATTCAAGAGCAGGGGAATAGAGTTCATCTTTCTTTTACCCCAAGATGAAGTTAAAAAAAGGGCTCATTTCGCCGGCATTTACCGCAAGCCTCCTCTTTTGCTCCTTAGGGAGGGGTGCGCCTCGGGCCGTGCGGTCACCTTGAAGTGCACAGGTAAGCGGTGTCGCGCGGCAGAGAGAAACGGAAGCAGGCACTCACTCCCAGACCTCGGTCACCCCCGCCACCTCAGACTGCTCGGGGTCCCCTCGTCCTGGGTGCCGGGGGGAGCCCCGCGGACCCCACCTGACGGAGGAGGAGAGCAGTGTCAGTGTGTGTCACCCGTTAGCCGGGGGAGGTGGCCCGGAGCCACTGCTCAGCCGCAGACAGGCCCGTGGTCCGTGATGCCGCGTCACTGCGGCGGCCCCGGCAGCCTGACTCGCTGTCACTTTCTCCTTCCCACGCCCCCTTCCCGCCGCAAGGAGCAGTGTGCCCAGGCTGGTCAGTGCCCCGGGCTCCCTGCCCGGTGTTCACACTGCAGGGGTGGAGTCTGGAGAGTCAGGCAGGGGCCCACTAGCCCTGCATTACCGAGGAGAGGGCTGCAGAAGGTTCCCGCACTCCTGGCGAGTCGTGGTCCTACTGGGGTCCCGGGGGCGCGGCCGTGAGCACCGGCTCTTCCCCTGCACC
Source organism: Potos flavus (assembly GCA_028534135.1). Lineage (NCBI taxonomy): Eukaryota > Metazoa > Chordata > Mammalia > Carnivora > Procyonidae > Potos > Potos flavus. Next base: position 189,420,638 of record CM052898.1, on the reverse strand, counting down.
CCCACGTCTGCTCCCACTCTCTCCCCTCTCGGCTCTCTTTCTGGGCTGTGAGCTGTGCGAGGACAGCGGCTGTGGGGGGCAGGGGGGAGTCTGTGGCTGCGACGGCAGGTTCCCCAGAAAGGTCTGTGGGATTGCCCCCAAACCCGCGTTCTCTCTCTGCAGTCTGTGGCCTGAGAACGGGCTACAGCCCGCGCATCGTGGGTGGAAACGTGTCCTCGCTCATGCAGTGGCCGTGGCAGGCCAGCCTTCAGTTCCAGGGCTACCACCTCTGTGGGGGCTCTGTCATCACCCCCGTGTGGATTGTCACCGCCGCGCACTGTGTCTATGAGTGAGTACTCGCCGCCCGCGGACCCCAGCCTGCACTGGGGCGCAGTAGGCTGGGGTAATTCCAGGGGTCAGCAGCAGGTCCAGAAAGCAGGCAAGCTGACCACGCTGTCCCAAAGTAATGTCCCGTGGAGGGGACCCGTCCCTGTCGCTGCTGGCTGGGACCGGTGACCCTGAGCTCATTCTAAGGATTTCGGACCTGCCGCTCTTACAGAGAAGGTAGAAAGTTTTGGGCGGAAGCTTCCATGCAGGAGGGAAACCGCCAGCCTCCCTCTTGTGACGTACAGGGGGCTTGGTGTGGCCACGAGAGTGAGAGGGGGCTCCGGCTGCGTGGGCGCCGGGGTCCCAGGCAGTGTCTCAGGGGAGGTGAGCGCAGGAACAAACCACAGGACGCTTTCCAAACACAGAGGAGAATTCTCCCTTTTTGTTTCTGTTTTGGCGGCTGTCTGACGGAGAACAGCTCCGAAGGACCCCTCGGAGGCTGAGAAGTCTGGAGGCGCAGGCACCGAGGCTTCCCTGGGGGGCGCTCGGGGCGGGTCTGCGCTCCTGCAGGGCGCGGGAGCCCGGGTCAGCGCCGAGCGTCCGCAGCAGGGAGCACGGCCGAGTGTGCCACCCGCCTGGCCCTGCGTCGCCAGACCTTCGCGGTCCGTGGGTTAAAGTGCTGGAGGAGCTCCCGCTTTACTCTCCCTCCTCGTTTCAGCCTGTATGTCCCCAAGTCCTGGACGGTCCAGGTGGGGCTGGTGTCCCTGCTGGACAGTCTAGCCCCTTCCCATCTGGTGGAAAAAATCATCTACCACAGCAAGTACAAACCCAAGAGACTGGGCCATGACATCGCCCTCATGAAGCTGGCCGGGCCGCTCACCTTCGCCGGTACGTCGGGGTCCCTCCCGCTCTGTTGTGTTCGTTTCTTTCAAGAGAATTTGTCATTGCCCCTCGGAGCCTTTTCTGGAAGCCCCTTGGTAATCCTTGCCAGATAATTCCAGGAGCTGACTCATTTCCCCGCTGGCCATGGGCGATCATCTTTTCTCATTCAAGTTGTGATTTTCCTGGTTCTTGGTATAATGCATAATTTTCGACAGCGTTCTGGACATCGAGCTATCGGGTCAGGAGACGCCGGGTCCCTATACCTCTTCAACTTTCGCAGGTGGTCACTCCGTTCAGGTTCACTGTGCGTGACGTGCCTCCTTTTGTGGGCTGTGCTTCTGAGGATATTTGATTTTAGAGACCCTGTGGTCCTCCTTCGGTCAACTCGGTTTGTCTGGTGCCCCTGGGGTTTGCACTGGGGCCACTCTCTTCCTGCTGGTGCCAGCTGGAGGTGAAAAGGACTTCCTCAGGCCAGGCCACGGGTGCCTTTAGGTAGTGGAAGGGGGTCGCTGACCCCGTGGGGTCAAAGAGCGCTTCCGTGTCCTGGACCTTACTCTATACTAGAGCACACGGGATAGAGCTTCCAAACATTTTGCAGATACAAAGGATTACGACCCTGCTCTAAAGTAAACGAAAGCCCCCTTTGCCTTGCCCAGGGTATAGCCGCATGGAGTGTTGGCAGAGGCATATTGAACAAGGCCCGTGATGCCGCGGAATCCTGGCCCGGGGTCAGCGTGTTCATCACACCGCACATCTAATGTTCTATGCGTAACGCTCTGAAACTAGTATTTCTGGAGAAGCAAAGAGAAATTGTAATGGTGGCATTAGTTTATTACTATTAATGATTCTTGGTTATAAAGATGAGGTGCCGACGTCTGCACTTTGATAAAACTTCGAGAGTGCTCTTACGACTTCTCTGTCTTTCCATCACCGTCCCGTGCAGAAAGGCTTAGCGCATCGCAGAGCGTGCTCACGAGACAGCCTCACGGCAGCCGTGAGGCTGTCCCTGCTGGAGGGCATACGTGACACAGCCCGCGGGGACAGGCCAGCTTCTCGCCCCCAGGTGGGCTAGGCAGGACCGCAGTAGTCATAGGGGGATGTTTCCTAAGGCGATGTGCCCGCGGTCCAGACCAGCAGTGGGCAGGTAAGGGCCCCGGGACCCAAGCTGACTCTTCGCCTGGTAGCTTTCAGACCAATCAAGGGCTTGACTTTTCTCTGGGAGGTCGTTTGAGCTCCTCGGAGAGGCAGACACTGGGGAGATTCACTGTTTTCCTGGACGAGTGCTTCAACTGAGTTCAAGGTTGCTGTCTCCCCTGCAACAGAGATGATCCAGCCCGTCTGCCTGCCCAACTCCGAAGAAAACTTTCCTGATGGAAAAATGTGCTGGACGTCAGGATGGGGGGCCACCGAGGACGGAGGTCAGTCACCCGAAATCCAGATTCCGAGCCCAGGGAGCCCAGAGCCACGAGGCCTGGGTGGACGCCCACCATGACACGTGCCCTCCGTGTGCCCGCATGGCGTCCCCGTGGGAGGCCCACACGTCCCAGGCAGGGGCTATGGGTCCGCTGCTGGACACACGCTCTCCGCAGAGTAGTTGTGGGTCAGAGTCATGGTTCCTTTTGTCTTGGGGTGTGAAACTGCAGACTTTGCCCGGAGAGAAATAGATGGAAAAGGAGGACTAGGGATACCGCTTATCGGGGAGATGTTCTCCAAATCGTCAGGCTGTTTTCCCCTCTCCTCCCCGCTGTGCTAGCAAAGGACATAAGGAGCCCATAGAGAACCTCTCCCGAGGTTTACTCAGAAGCCAGACATCTGTCACTGGTGAGGGATTTTCATCTCGTGCAACTCTGGAAGATGTGTTCTTTCATTGGAGAAAGCAGACATACGGAAACTTACTGCTATAATCGTAATGGAAGCAGTCATCTTAATGAGAACAGGGCAGGCCAGTGGAACCCACCGCGTCCTTCCATCGGGGCGGGGCACACCTGTGCTCATCACTCATAGGCTTTCCACCAATTCTGTTCCTTCTGGTAGGAAAGGCAGGAGTTCCTTGATGGGGGCAGGTGGCTATGGCAACAGAGCTCCATGGACAGAGAGGCTTAAGCAGCAGAGACTCATTCTCTCTCAGCTCTGGAGCCCAGAACGCTGAGATCAAGGTGTCTCAGGGCCGGTTCCTTCCGGAGGCTCCAGGGGTGAAGAAGCTGCCCCTCGCCTCTCCTCCAGCTTCCGGGGGCTCCAGCCGTCCTCGGCGTCCCTTGGCTTGCAGACACATCGCCCCAGTCTCTGCCGCGTCTCCCTGGGCCCCCACCCCCAATCCCGGGTCTCAAATCTCTCTCCCCTTTCTCTTAGAAGGACACCAGTCTTTGGACTTAAAGCCCACCCTAAATCCAGGATGACCTCGTCTTGAGATTCTTACCTTAATTACACCCGCAAAGACCCTACTCCAAACAAGGGCACGTGCTAAGTTTGCAGGTGAACATGGTTTTGGGGTGCAGTTCACCCCAATACAGGAAGCTCCGTATTTTCCTTCTGAGGCTTGTTAGTGGAGTCTGCCCCTCCCTGAATGTCCACGGCGCACAGGGCTTACCCAGATCTAAAGTGTCGGTCCTCTTCCCCCACAGCCCTATCCACCTTGTTTCTCGGGACTTGCGGCATCAGAAGATTAGTTTGTTACTTTGCTCGATCCCGTGGGGCAAGTAGGGAGAGGTGGCACTCGCAGCCGACCTCTGGCCAGTGGTCCCCAGCAAGCGGGGTATGGGGGCAGTGGAGAAGCCCGTTCCAAAAACGGGGTGCAGCTCACACTCAGAGAACTCTCGGAATGTGGGTGTGAGGAGTGCCGACCCGCACCCCACCTGCTGACACGTGCTAGAGACCCGGGGATAGGGGCGTGCCCCGCTTTCAGCCCGTAGAACATAAAGATACCCGGTTACAACCAGTTCAAGTTAGAGATGTGGATTGCTTGGGGTCAATGGTGCGGCTGGCCCAACGGCAGGCGTGTCATTCCTTGTTGCTGTTGCGGCAAGACCAGACTCGCTGGTTTCGACCCCAGGAACGTGGTATCTACGGTCCCGGAGGTCAGGCGTCCTCCTCGTCTCCACGGGCTGGAATCAATGTCAGAAGGGCTGGGCCCTCCCGGGGGCTCCGAAGGAGAGTCTGTTTCCTGGCCTTTTCTAGGGTCAGGGGACTGCCTGCTGGCCCCGCCTCCGTGCTCACAGTGGGCTGGGCAGCGCCCCCCGTGTCCCCCCATCCGACCTCTGCTCCACCATCACATCCTCTCCTCTGATGCTTGTGGTTCCATTTAGAGCCCAGTCAGGTAGCCCAGGATCGTGTCCCCATCTCAGGGCCCTTCTGCCGTGGAAGGCGACCTAGATGCAGGGGTTGGGAAGTGGACGCCTTTGGGAGGACGCTTTTCCGCTGACCACACGAAGGTTCTGCCTGCACCCTGCGCGTGTCCTTCACGGGCCTCAGTTTCCCTTCTGTAACCTGGATTGTTCTGAGAACCGAATGGGCCGGCGTGGGTCGAGCGCTTGGCCTGGGGTGGACCCCGGGGAGGTCTCTGATGGCTCCTGCTGTCCCCCCTCCTCCCGCATCGGCCACTTTAGGGGAGCGCTGGTCCAGATGTGAAGCAACGGGGCTGCGGGCCCCCACTCCTCGGGGAGCTTGCCGCAGACCACGCGCCGGCCGCCTCCAGGAGCGGCCTCCTCCGCCGCCGGAGTGTGGTGGCGCGGCCCCGTCCCGGGGGGTGCCCTGAATTCCCAGCAGGGCCCCTCGTGCAGCTCCTGCCCTCTCTCTGACACAGGCGATGGCTCCCCCGTCCTCAACCACGCAGCCGTGCCTTTACTCTCCAACAAGATCTGCAACCACAGAGACGTGTACGGCGGCATCATCTCGCCCTCCATGCTCTGCGCCGGCTACCTGAAGGGCGGCGTGGACAGCTGTCAGGTAGGCGCTCCTGGGGACCTCCGGGGGCCACAGCAGCGGCGGGGGGGGGGGCTCTGGACGGTGACCCAGCCCGTGGCACAGGCCACAGCCAGCGTTTCCCTGTGACCAAGTGAAAAGCAAATTTACAGGGTGTGGGGAAGACGTTTGCTCAAGATAGCACTCCCTTTCCTGGCCGCCGGCCCAGTTTGCCCGGCGCTCCCCTTCTGCCCGGGTGCTGGCTGCGGGAGGGGTCTCCAGGGTGCTCCCCACCCCCCCCCGGTTCTCCGAGCTTGCAGGGGGCACCGGGGCCGCGGGCGGGTGGGAACTGGTCGATCTGGCCTCCAGAGCCTCAGTGAGCGCCACTCCAACACCGTGGGGGGCCGGCCCGGCCGGGAAGACCGTCCCTCTAGAGAGCTCCTGGGGCCGTGTCTGGCCGCCTTGACCTCCACGGGGTCAACAGCTCTAGGACATGGCAGGGACGCAGCTGGGGGAGACCATCCCTGGGGGGCCAAGGACCCCTCTGTTGGGGTTTCCAGCGTGAGTCCTCGGAGATGGGGGTGTGAGTGCAGAGCCGGCCCTGCGCCCAGGTTTGTGATGGGAAGGGGGGATCCTGGCGCGGAGACAAGGGACACCCCCCCACAGTGCCTCTTTCCTCGCCATCCAGGGAGACAGCGGGGGGCCGCTGGTGTGTCAGGAGCGGAGGCTGTGGAAGCTGGTGGGAGCCACGAGCTTCGGCATCGGCTGTGCCGACGTGAACAAGCCCGGCGTCTACACTCGCATCACGTCCTTCCTGGACTGGATTCACGAGCAGATGGAGGTGCGTGCCGCTCACGCTGGTCCCCGTCCTTGGCCTCCAGCGTCCTTTTCTGTGGCCCCAGGGCTGCCTGGGTTGGCGCGGCGAGCAGTGGCCTGTGGCCTCTGGGTGTCGGGCGTGAGCACAGCCAGCCCCGCAGGCGAGGCTCCGCGCAGGACGGGTGGGCCTGGAGGTCGCGCGCACGACGGGCGGCCACGGCAGGGACGCACGGGACGAACTTCCTCCGCCAGGCGGGAGAAGAGGAGGGGTGGCCGAGGACGAGCCCCTGGGGAGCGGGATGAGTCCAGGGGGCCTGTGTGCGTGGAGTCGAGGATGGACGGGGCGTGGACAGTGGGTGAGGGTCTGAGATGCAGGCCCCCAGCGCCCACCGAAGAATCTGGACCTGGCTGAGGGCCAGGGATGGACTGGACAGTCTCTGATCTCAGGGGGCCTGGGCAGCTCCGGGCTTTGGGGGAGCCTCCCTGAAGGGAGGGTGCCGCAGGAGGGACACAGGTCAGGGAGGCCGGCTCCCAGGACCAGGGCGGGCAGGAGGGGCAGGAGAAGGGATTGCCACAGGCAGACAGGGGGGACGGCCCCCTGGGGGGGAGCAGCCCGGAGGGGCGGGGGGCCCGGCCATGCAGGAAGCCTCAGCAGCACGGCCTTCTACCTCGTGGACCCCCAGCAAATATTTGCTGACTTGCTCTCCAACGCTGAGCTCACATCATGCCTTGGACTCGTTTTCGGAGAACTTGGGTTTTGCTTTTTGTTTTTAAAATGAAAGGCCAAATGTATGCAACATAAAGTTAACCACTTTCAAGGGGACAGTCTGGGGGCCTCGCAGCCGCACGGTGCTGGGGAGCCCGCGCCTCCGGGCTCTGACGCTCCAGGACCGTTTTCACGACCTCATCACCCCGCACCCCCCTCCCCCACCTCCCCCCCCCCGGATCCGGGCTCCCCCTGCCCTGATGAGCACGTTCACCAGCGATGGATGGATGGCGGCTGGGTGGCCTCCTGGAGGCCTGAGACATTGTCACCAGCTGCCTCGGGTCCCTGGGGGCCAGTGCGAGAGGCGCCCTTTAGCAAGTCTCTTCAGACGTCCCGGGGACGGGGGAGGATCCAGAAGAGGCTTCCCTTCCCATGGGAGCTTTTCCAGAGGTCCGCAGTTTTGGTTGTTTCTTTGACTATTCCCGCGGGCCTTCCAAGGGCGCGCACGGATTGGGGGACATTGGCCCGGTCATCAGCTGCCGGGACTGCCTGTTTGCATCCACTGTGCTCTATACGGGGCCATAAAACAAGTCTGTTCTGACTCAAACTGGGACTCGGGACCACGATGCGCGGGCTGGAAGGGCCACGTGGCGACAGGGAGCAGCGCCCCCGGTCAGGCCTCCCCCAGCAGAGGCCAGCTGTGTCCCCACCATGGCGGGGACCCGCCCGCACTCACTTGGGGCCAGACGCGGGTGCCTGCTCCGCCTCAGCGCGGCAGGCCGACCTGAAGTGTGCAAGAAGGTGATGGCTGTGTTCTCATTTCCAGAGGGACCTGAAAACCTGAACAGAAGGGGACAGGATGCTCCCGTGACTTCCTACCGTGATGGACATGCCCCACCCTTCCACGGGTCCCAGGTGGAAACTCGCAACGGGAGGAGGGAGCCTTCGGTGCTCTTCTGCTGGTGGCAGCCGCAGAACCAAAAGAAGGAGCCCCTTTCTGTCCCCCCATGTCTGGAACGACCTGCTTCCAGCTCCTCCATAAGCCGCCGGGGACCCTGGGCTAATGTGACCTGACCTTTGTGACCTTCGCTGAGAACAGAAGCGGGAACGCCTTTGTGGTGTGACCTCGTCCCACACGTCCATTCGGTTTTCTCTGCCCCCCGGGCACAGGCGAATCCCACAGCAGCAACCCGGGACTCAGTAAGGATACACCACCCAGAGCTGCGGGGGGCCGATGTCGCTGTCTGCAAAGTCTTTATCCCGAGGCGCTGGAAGCAACATAGAAATTCCTGCTTCTAAGCTCCCTTTTTGCACGTGGGAACTTCGTCTACAAGGGATTAGTTGCAAGGTTTATCTCTGTTCTTTCTTTGTAGTGTTTGGTGCTGGGCGCATTATTTGTCTCTTGTTTCCAAAGGGTGTGGGCTCCCGTGACGCATCCGTCAGGGACAGCTTGTCTAACGAACCCGGACCGCTCGTGTTCACTCGAATCCTAAGCTGAACTAGACAGCCTGCATTACTTTGATCTCCTCTATATACGATGTCGGCTTTGCATTTCTCTGTTGGAACAGGTTTCTTTCTTTCTTTTTTTTTTTTTTTAAGATTTTATGTATTTATTTAAGAGAGAGGGAGACAGTGAGAGCATGAACAGAGGGAGGGTCAGAGCAGAGGGAGAAGCAGGCTCCCCCCGGAGCAGGGACCCCCCTGATGCGGGACTTGATCCCAGGACCCCGAGATCATGACCTGAGCCGGAGGCCGACGCTTCACCGATGGAGCCCCCCAGGCGCCTCCTGGAGCAGGTTTCTCAGCAGATCAGAGTTAGAGCAAAAGACTCAGAAGCAGAGTAAGATGCGAAGGTAGTGGAGTAAGACCGGACCACCTACGCCCACACCGGGGCTGCCGAAGGCCGGGTGCACAGTCGCATGTCATCAAGAGGCCAGAGGCTTCCCTGCGTCTCTGCACAGCCCTGTTCCCTACCACGCACCTGCGGCGTTAGAGACCCCCTCCTGGTTACCCACGCCCCCTCCGCGGCCCCCGGACACACACACACGTAACAGGGAAGAAGTGCTCGTAGGCAATCACTGACGACATTACCACCTAGGACTCTTGCTTTGCCTCGAGGCGGCCGTGGGAAAGGTGGTGGGTTTCAGAGAGCCAGCAGGTGCGTGGGCAGGGGGAGGCTGTGGGGAGCCTCCGGGCGCGTCCGAGACGGGGTGCACGGGGAGAGAGGGAGCGCCGAGGCCGACTGACTGGCTACTCAGCAATCAGCTTAATTACTATTGAATTTTCTTAGGAAATATTTGCCCTCTTACAATCTTTCGAAAGGTCCTGAGTAATGCTTACGGCAGGTAGTTAGTCAGCGCTGGCCATGTGCCTGGCACGGCCCTGCCGCATTTCCTGTGTGCGCTGTTTTATCGTCACAGCGACCCTCTGGGACAGGAACGCTCGCTAGTCCCGTCCCGCAGATAAGGACACCAGGGCGGGAGCGGGACTGATGTTCCCAAGCCCACGGTCAGGCCAGCGGGCCGTTTGGGGTCTGTGCCAGGTGCATCGTGCCAGCGGGAATTAATGTAATTAATGCATCGTTGGCATCTGAGGCTAAAGAGACTTGGCCCCGCCCGTTTGAACCCATTGGAGACCCATCCGTCATTCAAAGTCACGGTCGACCCAGAAAGTCCTGGGTGGGTGCCGCCCGCCCATAGCCAGAGCGACAGCCCGGAGAACATGCCACGGGGCAGGGGGGCTGTGGCCCCCGGCGGCGTGACCCACAGAAGCAAGCCCGGGGCGGGCACGCGTGTGAAGACCACGGCCTCCAGGGGGGCAGAGGCAGAGTCCCGGGGGCCCTGGCCGGGGGGAGGCACAGAAATGGAATAACGACCAATAGGAACAGACTTCCTGCCGTGTGATCTTAAACCCGGGCTTCAAATCAATCGCTTTAGACAAATCTGCTCATCGGGCCACCTTCTCCCCACCCCTACCCTGAATGAAGGGAAGAGGGACTGTCACTCAGCGTTCCGCCATTGTGATGGCGATGGCTTGGGGCATGAGGTCCCCTGTGTCTACACGGGCGGCCGGCCGAGCTCCCCGCTAGATCCCCACCGACTCAACTGCCTGTGAGCCACTTCTGGGGACACTTATGTCCCTGTCACTTGCCCCTTCTGGGGTAATGCTTGGAATTGTCCCCCCAGTTCACGGACTCAGAGAGAGGTCATTCTTTGGGCTCCCATGATGCGTGGTGGATGCGTGTGTGCGTGCGTGTGTTTGCGTGTGATCACACAGCTACGGTGACACCAGGCAGGGAAATCACTTGTTTCTGAGCCCGTCTCTTTCTGAGCGGAGGGCTCTCTGGGGGCAGGGTTGTCTGTCCCCGGGGCGTGCCCGGCACCCTCCACCCCAGCGTCACAAACGCAGAACGCAGCAACCCAAGCATGCCGCCTGAACGGGCTTCATCGGGACCCCCGTTCCATGAACCAGCACCTCCCCGGCCTGGGAGGAGGTGAAAACAGCATTCATTCTCTAAAATGGTGATGTATTTAAAAAGTCTCCCCATTTCTTCCCTTAAAAGTGCAAACACAACTACTGGGTGTGTGAAAATCAAAACCCGCAATATCGCCGTTTCTATCTCGTGCTCCACTCTAACATCGAGGGATCAAAATCACAACAACTATGTCTCAAAGTCTTGTTCACAGAAAAAAGGTCAAAGTCATGTCCCTAAGGGATGAGAAGTTACAAAACGGAGGATTTTCAAGAATGAGAAAACGATGGTGCTGGTCTTTAAATTCCCCCTCTAAGCACTGGGGTCAGGGTTTCGGAGTAGGAGGAGGAGTCTGACACACTTTCCTACCGGGGCGTTTTCGACTTTCCCCCTTCTTCCATCTCACGTGCACACTGAGGACGTCCACCCTCCGTGCTTTCCCTGGTGAGGTGGGAGCGGCGAGGAGGGCTGCGGAAGAGCTGAGGTCCGCGGACCCCTGTGCACGGGCAGAGCCACCTGCCACCCCCCCCCCCACTGGGGCACCTGCCCAGTTCCCTCGTCCCCTGAAGGTGCCCACCATGCTACACCATAACCTGTATGATAATAATGGTCCCTAACACAGAATTCAAACTTCATGCCCACTTCCCAGAGGCACCAGAGGGAAAAGAGGGAAAGGGGAAGGGACCGAAGCCGGATACCATGTCTGGGTCCGGATGGCAACTGCTTTATCCCTCTCAGCCTCGGAGAGCCTTCTTCCAGGGAGACCTGGAAACTTCCCACCCTGGTGGCCGGGTGGGGCTCTGGGAAGGCAGCCCTCCCACCCACTCCTCCCAGTCACTGGAAAATTCCAGAATCGTTCCCAGGCCCTGGGACAGCTGCCTCCTGGCCTGAGCTCAGTGACACATCTCCCCCGCCTCCTGGCGTGTCAGAGGGCTGCTCACTGCCAGACCAGAGCCAGGGCTGCGTCCTGCGACCCCACCGTGACTCAGAGCCGGCCCTGGAGGTGGGGCGGGGGGGTGCGTGCGGGCCGCCAGGCTAGATCCGAGAGCCGGAACACGTCTCATCCCCTGCGGGAGTCAGGCCCGGGGCCGTGAGCCGTGGGAGCCCTTCCGCGGCCCCAGTGCTGCCCCAGGCTCAGGCAGAGCCCCTGCGGGGCCCCCTGTCGTGCCCTTGTGGGGGCCGGGCTGGGGACCCGGTTGGTCGGTCCGGGCACCCTCCCACGCCCCCGGGAGAGGCGCCAAGCCCTCAGAGGGCGGTTGAGGAAAATCACCTTCGAAACGGCCTCTTCAAGTTTTGTTTGGTTTATGTGGTCACAAAAACTATGATTTCACAAACATTCCTACTGGGCAACTACTTTTATAATTGAAGTTTTTATTGAGATGATGCTAGAGTCACGTGCAGTCACAGGAGCAGTACGGAGAGGGGCCTCCTGGGAACGTCCGGTGCTCCCCGAGGACAGCGGTCTGCCACCCCGTGGACTGGCGCCTCCAGTAGGGGTCAGCAGCGATACGGCCCACTGGTCTCGTACCCAGACTTCTTCAGTCGTGTTTGTACCCGTGTGTGTGTGTGGTGCGTGTATAAGCATGTATATGTGTGGTGTGTGTAAGTGCGTATATGTGTATGTGGTCTGTGTATGTGTGTATATGTGTGGTGTGTGTGTAAGTGTATGTGTGTGTGGTATGGCGCGTGTCTCTGTATGTTTCTGGGGGCGGTACGGTGTGTACCTGTGGTGTGTGTGAGTGTGTATATATGTGCATCTGGTGCGTGTAACAGCGTATATTTGTGTGTCTGTGTATGGGGTGTGTGTCACTGCATACGTGTGTGGTATGGTGTGTGTCTGTCTGTGTCTGTGGTGTATATGTAAGTGTGTATATGTGTGTGGTGTATCTGTCTTACCCTATGTCTGTGTGGTGTGTGTGTAACTGTGCGTGTGTGTGTCTCTGTGTGTGTATGTGTGTGTGTGCACCTCGCTGTGTTACAGTGTGCAGAGCCTGTGGGGGTTTGTGTACCCACCGCACTGAGCACTCCATGGCCTCAAGGATCCCCCATTATCCTTTCAAAACCACACCACGCTCCCTCATGAATCCGCCCCCCCCACCTTGTTCTGGGTCCAGGCAGACACTGATCTGGTCGCCCGTCAAAGTCGTCAGTTCGCAGTGCTGTGTCATGGAACCACAGGGTCTGTGTTTCTCCCAGGTTGCTGGTCGAGACCCTCCATGCTCAGTGAAGCTGTGCTGCTCTTTCCCGCCATTTTACACCCCCACCGGAAATGGGGGAGGACTCCAGTTTTCCCAACCGTTGTCAGCATCTGGTGCCGTCGTGGCTTCTTATTTCAGCCACTCTGATAGGTGAGTAGTGATACTTCCCTGTGGTTTTAATCTGCGTTTCCCTAACAGCCAGCGAGGCTGAATGTCTGTGCCTGTGTTCATATCCATCCACATGTGCTCTCGGAGGAATGTCTGTTCATGCGTTTTGCCCATTTTCTAATAGGATCGTTTTACTCTGTTGAGTTTTGTTGTTGTTTTTTTTAAATTTTATTTATTTATTTGACAGAGAGAGAGAGATCACAAGTAGGCAGAGAGGCAGGCAGAGAGAGAGGAGGAAGCAGGCTCCCCGCCGAGCAGAGAGCCCAATGCGGGGCTCAATCCCGGGACCCTGAGATCATGACCTGAGCTGAAGGCAGAGGCTTTAACCCACTGAGCCACCCAGGCACCCCTTACTCTGTTGAGTTTTGAGAGTTCTTTATATATTTTGGAAAGAAGCCCTTGGTTGGATATGTAGTTTGCAAGTGTATTCTCCCACTGGGGCATTCACACGGCAAAAGTTAATTTTACTAAGGTCCAGTTTATCAGTTGTTCTCTCATGTGTAGTGTCCATGGTGCCAAGCTGAAGAACTCCTAGCCCAGTTCGAGGTCCCAAATATCTTTATGGTTTTTTCCTAAAACATTTCTAGTTTTATGTTTTACATTTAATCCTAGGATGAATTTTGAGTTAACTTGTGTGTGAGGATGTGAGGTTTGGGTCTAGCTTCGTTTTTTCCCCCCTGTGGACATCCAATTATTCCAGCACCATTTATGGAAAAGGCTGTCTTTTCTCCCTTGAATTGCTTTTACCCCTTTGCCAAAAATCAGTTGGGCATAATCACGTGCGTCTCTTTCCGGGGTCTCCATTCTATTGCTCTCTGTGTCTATCCCTCTGACAACATCACACTGTCTTGATCACTGTAACTACATAGTAAGACTTATTATCAGGTAAAGTGATTCCTCTCCCTTTATTGTTCTTTTTCAAGATCATTTAAACTACACTAGGACTTGTGCCTTTCCATACAAATTGTATTTATTTTTTGTCTTTGTTTTTGTTTTTACATTCTAGTTAGTTAATATATAGTGTAATATTGGTTTCAGGAGTAGAATATAGTGATTCCTCACTTACATAGAGTGGCCAGTGCTCATCACAAATGCCCTCCTTAATACCCATCACCCATCTAGCCCATCCCCTGCCCACCTCCGTCCATCAACCCTCAGTTTGTTCTCTATTGTTGAGAGTCTCTTATGGGTTGTTTCTCTCTTTCTCTCCCCCCCCATATGTTCATCTGTTTTGTTTCTTAAATTCCACATGTGAGTGAAATCATGGAGTACTTGTCTTTCTCTGACTGACATTTCTCTCGGCGTAGTATACTATAGTTCCATCCATGTCATTGCAAATGGCAAGATTTCATTCTTTTTGATGGCTGAGTAGTATTCCATTGTATATATATGCCACATCTTCTTTATCCATTCATCAGTTGGTGGACACTGGGCTGTCTCCCTAGTTTGGCTGTTGTGGATAATACTACTATAAACATCAGGGTGCAGGTGCCCCTTCAAATATGTATTTTGGTATCCTTTGGGTAAATACCTAGTAGTGCAGTTGCTGGGTTGTAGGATAGTTCTATTTTTAACTTTTTGAGGAAACTCCATACTGTTTTCCAGAGTGGGTACTCTAGTTTGCATTCCCACCAACAGTGTAGGAGGATTCCCCTTTCTCTGCATCTTTGTCAACACCTGTTGTTTCCTGTGTTGTTAATTGTAGACATTCTGACTGGTGAGGTGGTATCTCATCGTGGTTTTGATTTGCATTTCCCTGATGCTGAGTGATGTTGAGCCTCTTTTCATGTGCGTGCTGGCCATCTGTATGTTTTCTTTGGAAAAATGTCTGTTCATTCCATACAAATTTTAAAATAAGCTTATCTATTACTACAAAAAAGTTGCTGGGATTTTGATAGGGAGCACATAAATCTACAGATCATTTGGGGAGAATTGACATCCTTACTATGTTGAGTCTTTCAATCCATGAACCTAGTATGTAGCAATTCGGGGTCTTTTCTGATTCCATACAAATTTTAGGATTGTTTGTTCCAGCACTTTGAAAAATGCTGGTGGAATTTTGATTGTGATGGCATTGAAAGTATAAATTGCTCTGGGCAGTATAAACATTTTAACAACGTTTATTCTTCTGATCCATGAGCTTTTCCACCTTTGAAACAAACTGATGGTTTGGAGGGGGTGTGGGGGGTTGGGTGAGCCTGGTGGTGGGCATTAAGGAGGGCATGTATTACATGGAGCACTGGGTGTGGTGCATAAACAATGAATCTTGGAACACTGAAAAAATAAATTTTTTTTAAAAATCTTTGATTTCTTTCATCCAGCACACAGATCCTCAATATGTTAAGTATATACCTAAGTAGCCCATTTTTGAGTGATTGTAAATGGTATTGTGTTTTTAGTTTCAGTCTCCATGTTTACTGATAGGATATAGAAATATAATTGATTTTTGTGGCTGATCTTGTATCCCATGACTTTGGTGAAGTCTTTTATCATTTCTAAGAGTATAGTTTGTGTGTGCGTGAGTGTGTGTAGATTCCTTGGGATTTTATTCCTAAGGGATCACGCCATCTGCAAACATAGTTTCTTTTCTTCCCTTCTCATTTGTATGCAATTTATTTCTTTTTCTGCCCTGTTTCAGTGACTAGAACGTCTAGGACTATGTTGAAGAAGAGTGCTGGAAGTCGACACCCTTGTCTTGTTTCCAGTCAAAGGGGAAAGCGTTCAGTCTTTATTTTAAGTATGACATCAGCTGAAGGTGTTTTATAGTTGCTTTTTTTTCAAGTTGAGATAGTTCCCCATAATTACTAACTTGCTAGGAGTTTTTGTCATGAATGGCTATTAGATTTTGTCAAATACTTTTTTCCACATCAGTTGATATAATCATACGATTTTTCTTCCTTAGCTTGTTGTTAGGATAGATTACACAGATCGTTTTCTAATGTTGAACCAGCCTCACATAGCTGGAATACATCCTATTGGATCATGGTGAATAATTCTTTTTTATATATTGTTGAATTAGGTTTGCTACTATTTCACTCAGGAATTTTGCACCTAAGTTCATGAGAGAGATTGGTCTGTAGTGTGTGTGTGTGTGCGCGCGCGCACACACACACACGTCTATGTTGTCTTTGGCTTTGATGTCAGAGTAATACTGGGCTCATAAAATGAGTTGAGAAATATTTAACCCTCTTTCATTTTCTGGAAAAGATTGTGTAAATTGGCATTAATTCCTCTTTTAAAAATAGGTGGAAATTTCTTTGTCTTTTTTTTTTTTTGGAGATTTTAAATTATGAATTCAAGCTCTCTGGTGTTTATAGGGCTATTCCAATTGACTGTTCCATCTTAGCTGAATTTAGCAGTATGTGGTTTTTGAGAAATTAGTCCATTCCTCTAAATATTCACATTTATGAGCATAAAGTTTCTCATAGTGTTCCCTTATTATCCTTTAGATGTTTGTAGGGTCTGTAGTTTTAGCTGTTTTGTTTCTGAGGTTCCTTGTGCCTTCCTGCTTTTAATTGTCACTTTTGCTATAAGTTTTTCAGTTTCGTTGATTTTTCTCAAAGAGCTAGCTTTTTGTTTCATTGATTTTTTTTCTGTTTTCCTACTTTCAATTTCATTGATTTCTGCACTTATTTCCTTCCTTCTCATTGCTTTGGATTTCTCTGGCTCTAACTTTTCTAGTTGTTTGAGTTAGGAACTCAAGTTTTCAATTTGAGAACTTTTCTCATTTCCGATGTAAGTTAATACAACAGATCTCCCCCCCAAGCACTGCCTTAGCCGAGTCCCACACATTTTGATGTGTCGTGTGTTCATTTTCGTTCAGTTCTATGTACTTTTAAATTTCTTTTGAAACTTCCTTGTTGACCTGTGGATTATTTAGTAGAGTGTGATTTAACTTCTATGTGTTTAGAGATTTTCTTGCCTGCTGTTGATTTCTCATTTGATTCCCTTATGGTCAGAGAACATACCCTCTGTGGTTTTTAAAAAAAATTTTTTTGAGATCTGTTGGGATTTATTTTATGGCCCAGTCTATGGTCTGTCTTGGTGAAGGTACATGGACCCTTCGAAAACAGTGTGCACCCTGCTATCGTTGGGTGGTATGTCCCATAAATACCGGCTAGTCCTGTCACTGGGGTGTGGCCCCGATCCCCCCATTTCTGCTGATTCCCTGACTAGTAGTTCTATCAGTTGCTGGGAGGGGGTCTCAGGGTCCCCGATGGTAATCTATTTCTCCGTTCAGCCCTATCAGTTGTGGTTTCATGTATTGAGGCTCTGTTTCTGGGGAAGAACTAATACTTGTGAAATTTTAAAATGCCAAATTGTGTTTTAAAGCTACGTTTAATTGCCATAAACATTTGGAGAATCCACACAGCACAGTTTTTATCCTGAACCACTGTCAGCTTCCTCATCCCGCCGTCCTCAGTGCCGACTCTGAAAGGAAACGCAGGTCCATGGGTCTCAGAAACCGACTTTCCTCTTTGACATGGTTTTGAAATCTCTTTTCATTGTGTCCTTACATGGAAACATGAAGAAGGTGAAGGGTGGACCCACTTTCCATCAGAACACTTGAGAGCCATGACGCCTCCTTCCCGAAAGCGGGAACTTAAAAACAGAACGTCACAGACGAGCGTGTGGGCGTGAAGCCGTCCCCTGCTTCCTGTGCCAGGGGTGCGTTTCACACGAGGGATCTGGGCTGTGTGGGACCCCGAGCTTGATAACTCCGTCACCACCTTTCTCTGCTGTTGAAGAAAGCATCCAAAAATGTGAGGAAGAGACAAAAACAGGGGGAGAACCTCGAATGGCTTCCCATTTGTATTTTAAAAATGAAGTCACTAGTGTTGACACTGCCGGCGACGCCATGGAGAAGGCTGCCGAGTGGCCCGAGCTGGCTCGCTCTTGATGTGGTCGTGTTTGGGGGTGTGACTGGCACCTGACGTCAGCGTGCTTCCGTGCGTCGCCCCCGAGCCCGCCGCAGAGCAGTGCCCTCGCGGGGCGCAAACAGTGGGTGAGGCCGGGCTCCAGCCTCCCTACCGCTGCCCAGCCAGGGGGCTTGGCTGTTCTCTCCATCCTACCCTGACCCCCCGGAGCCCTCCCTTCCAACCTGCCTGGGCTAAATCTTAGGGTCGTCAGGAAGTGGAAACAGGGTCCTTGCTGGAGGGATTGCTTCTGTGGTTTGGTTTTGCATAAACTTCCAGTAACAACTGTGATATGATAAAAGCGGTAAAACGTTTTCGGTTTTGTCTCCAGCAGGTGTGAGGAGCTCACAGAAGCTGGAACGCTGACAAGCAGCTGAGAGGGGCGGCTGATCCCACAAGCCCTCCGACAGGTGCCAGACTGTGGCCGGGGTTTCCGTGACCCACGAGGTCCATCCAGCAGGGACACGAGGACCAGGTAAGGACACAACCAACGAGCCATGACTGGGTCCAAGGACCACAATCCTTTATGCACCACAATCCAGCCATGACCGTGTGACCGGATCTGCCTGCGTTACAGGGCCCGCCCCTCGGTAATCATACGTAGAAGAAGCAAATAACCAAGGGAAGACACAAATTGAAGGGATAAGCTAGAAATGAAGTTTACTGAGGATCTTCAGACCAACTCCAGGGCATTTGTGCAGTGAATGAGCCTCCCCGCCGGTCGGTCGTGACTGGTCTCTGAATCGCGGGACATTCCGGCCTCTTCTTCGCCCTGCCTGCATCTCTGGGACTTTTAAATAGCACAGGGCAGTGGCCTCAGGGCAGAGCAGGGACCAGAACCGCCGTTCTTGGGAAGCTCCGCTCGAGTAATTCCCGTGCGATCCCTCTTGTTCTTGCTCGGCAGTCCGGGCCAGGTAGAAAATCCTCTAAAGATACACGCACACGCGTCGGTCTGGCGTGGGCACGACTGCAGCTGGCCAGAGGGCTGTGTCGCAGGGCTCCACCGGGGGCTGGTGGGCCATGCTGGGGGGCTGGGGGGTGGACGGCGGCGGCGGGGCCCGCGTGCTGCACCAACCAGCACTCCGCTCGGGGAGCACTGAGGCCTGAGGCGGTAGGTTCCAGCCGGGCCTGCAGGAGGAAGGAGGGGGTGCCGCGAGCACCCCAGGAGGGGCTGGCCCGGGCTGCTCTCCAAAGGGACCGAGCTGCAGATGAATGGGGGGATGCTCTGTGCCCACTTACCCCGTGCTCCCTGGAACCTAGCAGGGCAACCAGCAGGTGCATTTCAGACTCATCTGAAGTCCAGACCCAACTGGTGCTGAGCTGCATGGGCGAGGGTGGCCGGCAGCTTGGCCGAGTCGGGGAGGCTGGGAGGGGTGGCTCGGAAGTGACGGACCAGGTATCAGCTTGCCCGTTTCTCACTGGTAGCTTTAAATCCCAAGGAGGCCGTGGTTGGGGCTGCGTGCTGGCGTTTGGAGCCCTGCTCCGTGGAAGGGCCGCGGTGCCCTGGCCTCGCGTCTGAGAGCGGGCTGGGGGCAGCTGGCGCGGGGCTACGTCAGGGAGCACCAGTGGGTCCAACCAGGCACGTTGCCAAACTTTGGTTTTTAATCAGAAGGTGCAATGCTGCTGGTGGTTGGGTGAAGGGACACCTACGTCCAGAGCGATTGGAAATGGACGCCACCTTTGCGGAAGTCGGCGTGGTGCTTTGCATCAAGAACCGCAGAAAGAGGGGCGCCTGGGGGGCTCGGTGGGTTCAAGCCTCTGCCTTCGGCTCAGGTCGTGACCGCAGGGTCCTGAGATCGAGCCCCGCATCGGGCTCTCTGCTCAGCGGGGAGCCTGCTTCCCCCTCTCTCTCTCTGCCTGTGTCTCTGCCTACTTGTGATCTCTCTCTCTGTGTCAAATAAATAAATAAAATCTTAAAAAAAAAAAAAGACCCTCAGAAAGAGCACCCTCTCAGACCTAGTAAGTCTACTTTAGGGGATGCCCCAAAGAAATAATCCTAAGCATAGAAAGATCATTCTGCATGAAGATATTCGTGAAAGCAATCCTAGTCATTGTGAAAAGTTGTAAACAACCCAGATTACCCATAGTGTGTAAAAATCATTAACCAAGTTCGGTTATTGCTGCGTGATGTAACGTTGTGCAGCTTAATTATGGTAACACAGGGAATCTTCATGCTGTGGGGTTAAACCAAAGAGAACAAGATAAAAAGATTTATGAACAACTCAGCAGCAAGAAGAAGAAAAAGGGAGAAATAGCGGTGGGTATCATTGAGCGGTGAGAGGGTGAGTCTCATCGTTTCCTGGCATTCTGATTTCCCAGTCATTGAAATATTTTTTTTAAAGATGTATTTATTTATTTGAGAGAGAGAGAGAACGAGCAGCAGGAGAGGGGACAGAGGGACAAGGAGAATCTCAAGCCGACTCCAAGCTGAGCGAGGAGCCCGACACGGGTCTCCATCCCACGACCCCGAGATCGTGACCTGAGCCAAAATCAAGAGTCAGATGCTTGACCGACTGAGCCACCCAGGCGCCCCTGAAATGTTTCTACAACGAGCATCACTGACTATAATCGAAAATGCCGTATTTTTATGAGTCAACCGGAATGATTATGCTCTCCCCTAAAAGAAAGGGGAGAGTTCCCCTCAGTCGGGCCCCTCAGTCGGTGAGCCAGTCATGCGGGGTGGAGGGGGGGTGTTTGACCTTGGAGGGTTCCCCACGGGCCACGCCCCAGCATGTTTGCCCCGAGACCTGCTTCCTCGCACCTTCCCTGAAGTCAAACACAGATCTGGGGCTGGTGTGAGGTCCTGTTATCTTGCAGATTTCAGCGGAGCGAAGTCACCCATTCCCGCCCACTGAGTCCTCGTCCCGCCCCCAAAATCGCAGTGCATGCCAGTGAGAGGCAGACCTGCTCCAGCAGAGAACAGAAACGGTGAGAGTGGGGAGCCTCTGCACGCCGTCCTCCCTCCCGGCTGGCCCCACTCCAGCCGCCACCACCCTGTTCTCAAAGACGAGGCCAGGGCACAGCCCTCCCCCCACCCCGATCCGTGGAATGGGGCTCCAAACCCCAGTGTCCAGCCCCAACCACGGCCTCCGAGGAATTAAAATGTTATGATCATCTTAAATTATTCCTTTGATTACTAATTATTTTCCTCCCCCCTCCTGTAATGTTTAGGCACTCGCCTACCGCCTTCGAAGAATTCCGGGTTTGTGCTCTTTGCTCCCGTATCTCGCGGAGCTCCGGAGTTTTAAAATTCAACTTGTGTGAGAGGTTTCTGTGGTGACGTTCCTAAACCTTTGCTCATCCCCTACACTCTAAACTTTATATTTTTAAACTATTTTTGTATCCAAAGTTTAAAATACTTTCTGTAGTGAAATTTGTTCTCAACCTGTGTTATAGGCACTTTAATGATTTCTCTTCTTGTAATGAGGCTTCAGAATACCTACACCTTCCAGAAATTGGTTAAGCATTTACTGACATTTTCTTTAATTTACCTAAGAGGTGGCTGCTGCGTAGTAGTTGCCTTGATTGCTGGTCAAGAGGTCAAGGTTGGTCGTCAAAGGGTCCTTCCGACTTCCTCTTCCATTGTTCCCTGCTCTCACCTCGGCTAGGTGTGGTTGCTCACCGGAGAGGGTGACCCAAATCTCGACAGCTGTAGGATGTGAGTCTGGGTCCGGACGTGGTCTTGCACGCAGTGGGTTGCCTCCGTTTTACCTGGAGAAAGCCCGGGGCGAGGAAGTACTAACAAGCCCCCGAGCCTCCTCCCCTGGGCTCCGAGCACCATCCTCCCAGCCCCCACTGTGGGGCAGCAGCAGGGAGTGGACCCAGGAGTGTGTTTCCGAGTGGAGACCAGCGTGCCGTGGGCAGCGGCGTCCCAGCCCACTAAGGCCACGGTCATGGGGATGGGAAGCAAAATTTCATCCTTTAATCCTGAGAGAAGCCATCCCCACCTCTGTTGCTGGGTGTCTGGACGAGGGCACTTTGGTCGAGAAGGAACGATTACCGGCCTGGTTTAAGGTGCTCACCAAAGCGCGGGCCGCCCGTGGGCGGCTGAGCACGGGGTTCCACGGTCTGCCAGGCCACCCGCTCCCGGGCACGTGGCAAGACCTGCGAGGTCCCCGCACACGGTTACGTGTCATTGCCCTAAAACGCACGGCGATGTAACCTGTGCCCCGGTTCATGCCGTCTGTAAATTCACAAGCTTGTGCTGCCAGGAGCTGCGGGCTCGGAGGGAAGGCACGTCCAGCCCCAGACTGAGTGACTCTGTCCCTTCCTAACGGAAGGGATCCCGGGGCATCAGCGTGTCTCCGGGACGCAGGATAGGGACTCAGAAGTGGCATCGGCCACCACCATCCAGGTATGGCTCCCGGGCTACCATCGTGGTTCTTTCCATGGCCCGGCAGTCTGTGGGCAGGGAACCAAAAGGGAGGTGTGCTCGCATTCACGAGATTTTGATTCCTGCGTGGCCGACACCCAGAGTGCAGCCCGCGGAGACCCCTGGCCCGAGGGCTTGGCTTAGCCGTGCCCAAATACCTGACCCTCGGACACTGAGTTTGGGGTCCTTTGTCCCGTGGCAATGGAGAGCTAACACAGATCTGCGCTCTTTCTCTTATGAGGACTACAGAGACGCCTGCGGGAGCGACGCCAGCCCTACGTCCTTCTCGAGGCTCCTGGACGCGCGAGGCTGAGGGGCCGGAACCGTGTGACCACGTCTAGTCTGTATCACTAAAGGCCACCAGGCTTGACCCGGGTGAGCGGTACCAGGTGCAGGAACTTCTCTCCCCGCTTTAGGGAGACTACTTCCCAGCCCCTCGTCTCCTCCGCCCCTCCCCGGCAGCCCGGTGCCCTGAACCCCGAGACACACCGGTGCTTCCCTAAGGGCTCTTGCAGCCTCTTTCCCAAATCCAGTGAGCATGACCTCATGCGGCAGGTGTGGTGGGCCGGCAGGATGGGGAGCCACGTCCAAGGTCTCTCCAGAGCCGGGAGGGCCCTCAGCCCTCCGCGCCGGGGAGCTCTAGTGCAGCCCGTGCCGTATTGCAGCAAAACCCCGCTGCTGGTCTTCTCTGAAGGGAGCGGGGGAAGAGCAGAGACTCTCCGAGGAACGTGCTCGGGGGACCACATCGCATCTAGGACCTCGGTTAAATTTTTGATTCTGGAGACGCGGGGCTTAGCAGACGACAGGCTGGGGGCCAAATCTTGCCGGGACCTGCTAACGACGAATGGGCTCCGTGCTTTTTAAGGGCTGCAGAGATAAAACAAGGAAGATCTATGTGGCAAAGACCAAAGGTGGCCCACAAGGCCTGATGTCTCTGCTATCCGGCCGCTTACGGAGAAAGCCGCCCACCTGGCCTCTGTCATCGTCCACGGCTTCGGTGCTGCCGGGGAGGCCAGGTCAGTAGCCATCTGTCACGGCCACCCCCCCCCCCGGGTCCTCCAAGCCCTTGAGGGTGCTGCTGACCTCGCAGTTCCCTCGTGGACTGCGATGCCGCTTCAGTCCGGTCTCGGTGAGGGACTTCCGCCGTATTGTCCCTCACCGCACGTCAGAGGCCATGGAGCTACAAAGTGTGTCTGTTCCTGCTTCACGTGCTGGGCCGGCGGGGGAGGGGGGAGGCCCCCACGGGACCCAGAGTCAGACAGACGGGGCCAAGACTCTGTCCCGCACCTGAAACCCACAGGCTCCAAGTGCCGGCCGCGTCCCACCCACAAGACGGTCACAGCCTCCCGTGCGCCTGCGCTGGTGTCCCTGACCCGCACGCCGGGTGGGTGTGACCTCGGTCCTCTGAGCTGGCCCTTCACTCTCCGGGGCCTGACACCGCCTGCCTCCGCTCTCGACACCCCCAGGCTCCCCGGGGCGCAGGCTGCCTCCCAGCAGGCCCTGGGCCAAGAGGGGTCCAACCAGACGCCCCTGGAAGCCACGTCAGGCGTGGCCCCGAGGAGAGTGGCACCCTGGGTCTGCGCTCCGTGAGCCGTGCCGTGGTCACTGGTCCGTGGGAGCTTCATGGGAAGGAGAGCTGCCCCCTCCCACCCAGGCCCGGGGTTCTCTCTGCTGCTGGAGAAGGGCCGGGGCTGGTTTGGGGTTTGAGGTTCCCGGCCTCATGTTCCCGCCCAAGAGGTCCCAGCCGCATGTCTCGGGGTCTGACTCTTTGCTCACGGCTGCCGGGATCTTGGTGTAAGGGAGCTGGAGTGACCGACAGTTAGCTGTGGCTGCCCGGCCAGGAGAGGGCTGTCCTCCCCGGCCATCCCCGGCCACCCTGTCCACCCCAGCTGTCTGGCCCTGCCCTGCGGCTCTGGGAACTGGGCTGAGGTGGCCTTTCTGCCCCCCTGTTCTCAGGGGACCCGCCTCTGCCCTACTCTCCCCTGCACTCTGTCCTCTCTTACCGTGCTGTGCGGGGCTAACCCCAAATCGTGATCGCATGGCCTCATTTCCCATCACCTCCTTGTTCAGCTGAGACGCTGTGACGCTGCCCCCGCCGTGACCCCCGGGGCCCGATTCCCGACCAGCAGACGCGCTCGAGAGCCAACCTCAGGGGCTTGTGTCCACGGTGCCGGAGGTGACGGGGTCAGCACAGTAGCAACTTCTGCGTCCCTCAGAGGCCCGGGGGGGAAGCAGGCCTGTCCCTCTCGATCTGGGTGACTGCGGGAGGGTGAAATGGAGAGCCTGTTGGCCTCCCTGGGGCGGGTGCACCCCTCAGCCTGGAGGAGCACGGAGAGAGGTCCGCACGGGGGCCGGACGCAGAGGGCTGGGCACAGGGATGCGGCCGTGGGAGCTGACCCCGCAGGGAGGGACCCGGGAGATAGGACCCTGAGCTCACGCCCTCCCGAGTACCGCTCACGGCGGCCAGAAGCCGGAGGACGGAGGACGGGAGGCGGCGGACAGGCCGCAGGGCTCAGAGAGGGTGGGGAAGGTGAGTGGGAAACCAGCCCCTGCATCGCACTCACCCCTGCACCGGAGGGCGTGGTGCTGGGGCTGGAGACCCGTCAGGCCGAGCCAGAGCCCGGCGTGACCCCGGGGAGAGGGGCCCCCACAAGGGGTCCCGCCAGGGCTGTGGGGCCTGCGCGGCGAGCATCGTCACGTCAGATCGGGGCCCGTCTTGGGGTCAATCCCTTCATTTTCCAGAATCTTCGCTGCGTGACGTGACTCGTTAGCAGGCAGCACCCAAACCAGCACTTTTTCTGCTTCACTGGACTGTCACGTGAAACAAACCAGCCAGGGCGGCTCTGCGGGCTAAGCACCGGACTCTTGGTCTCAGCTCAGGTCTCAGCCTCAGCGTCGTGAGTTCAAGGCCCATGATGGGCTCCACGCAGCGTGTGAAGACTGCTTAAAAATAAAACCAACCCACCCACCAAACGGTGTGTGAGGTCCCTGTGACCTTGGGTTCCTCCCGCCGGGGGTCCTGGACTTCCACTGGAGTGTCACAGCGGCCACACCCCGCCAGGCACAGCCCCCCGGTCCCCAGCGCCAGGGACAGAGCCGCGCACGCCCCCACCCAGCTGTCCCCACGGAGCGGAAGGTCACTGCAAACACACAGAGCAAGCGGACAGACAACCGCGGACTCGCGTCTCCCTCTGTGACGCCCACATTGGTGGCCCTTTGTGCCCTCCCTGAACCCACGTCGCTGTCCCCGCTTCCCAGACGCGCCCATTACACGCAAGTCGGCGGCCTCCCCCTGCGTCCCCGGCAACACCAGCTCGTGGGGCACAGCTCTCACCGCGCGCTCCGGGCTCCGCGCCCTGGAAACCTGCAGCACACGGGACGGCGAGCTGCGAGCGCCCTTCCCGTGCCTCCCAGTCGGCTTCGCTGCCAACAGGCATCCATTTTCATCCATCCATTCATTCATTCATCCATTCATTCATTCATTCATTTCCATCTTCTGCGGGGTTGTGATGCACATAGGTGCCTTACACTCTTTCCCCCTTTCCCTTCTCTATACACACTTATGAACATTCACACTGCTCCTCCCTCCCTCCCTCCCTCGTTTCCTCCCTCCCTCCTTTCCTATCTTCCTTCCTTCCTCCTTCCCTCCCTTCCTTCCTACCTTCCTTTCTTCCTTCCTTCCTTCCTCCTCTCTCACTCCCTTCTTTACCTCCTCCCTCCCTCCCTTCCTTCCTTCCTTCCTTCTTTCCTCCCTTCCTTCTTTCCCTTCTTATTTTCTTTCTCTTTCTTCCTTTTTTTTTCAGCTTCTCCATTTCTTCTTTTCTTCCTTCTTCTTCTTTTTTTCCTAAAGGTATTACAGACAATGCTGCAAAGATCCTCCTTGTCTCTCTTTTCTCCTAAGTGTGGGGATTTATCTGGGGGACACACCAGACCCAGAACCAGTGGAATTGCTGGATTGTAAGTCTGCGTAGCCTCAGCTCCATGGACAGTCACACACTTTGCTTCCAAATCGTTGTGCAATTTGCATTTCCGTGTCTGAGAGCTCCTATTTCACTTTGAGAAGTTAGGGGTGGTTTTCCACGATCATGGGCATCACTGCAGATCCTGCCCCCCCCCCACCGTCTCTGGCAAATGGAACCCACCCCCACGGAAGACTCTGTGCCCTGCCCCCCGACCAGGTCCTGCACATCGAGTCTCTCCTGGAGACCCTGCTGGGCAGCCCTGGTTGGGAGGGGACAAGAAGAAGGTGGCACCCCCAGTTCTGACTCCCACAGAGGCTGCCGGGACTGAGTCGCCAGGTCACTTAGAAAAGCAAGTTCCTCTCCAAGGTGAATTGGGCTCAGAGCCTCATTGTTCATTGCGGAGAAAATATTTCTCCTGTTGCTAATTCATTCATTCATTGATTCATTCATTTGTCAACAAATGTGTGTTGAGCAAGAATGGTTGTAGGTGCAGGACCACCGGAGGGCACAGAGCAGATGGGGGCCCTGGCCTCGCCGACCTTCCACTCTCCTGGGGGACAAGCACGCTCCGTGCAGTGTGGCAGGCGGCTGCCCCACGCACTGGGGACACCGAGGGCTCCAGGAGCATAACTGGACCCGGTGAGGCCAGGGGAGAGCTGGCCGGTGGTTGCCCTCGAAGCACAAGGTCGAGGGGACCTTACTGGGGGGACTGAGACGGGGAGAGGGGTCCCTGGAGGGAGGAGCGCCTCTGCTCAGTCGGTTCAGAAGGCTGGCCTTACGTACACGGCTTCGTTTTTGAAAGGACTCTGCTGTAGAAGGAAAGAGAAAAACAGAAAAATTAATTTAAGTAAATAAGTTGAAATACTCTAGGTAGGATGTTGGACACTCTCTTGTTTTGTTTTTTTCCTTTTTGGGGGGAGGAGCAGAGGGAGAGAGAGAATCCCAAGCAGACTCCCCACTGAGTGCACAGAGCCTGACGCGGGCCTTGATCCCACGATGCCGAGGTCACAACGCAAGCCGAAATCAAGAGTCAGAGGCTTCACCGATGGAGCCCCCCAGGCGCCCCCGTGCTGGAGTTTTCAATGTCAGTGCCAGCTGGGGGGAGAGCCCCTCCCGTCTGCTCCTTCCCCTTTCCCCCGAGACCGCCCACCGCGGAGGGCGACCCCAGGAGCCAGTGTTGACACAACTGTGCCTTTTGGGGCCAGCTCTCCCGTGAGTCACCCTTCCGTGAGTGTAATGTTGACACCTGCCGGAGGGCCCCGCTGCGGTTAGCCGTGCGGTCAGGCCCGAGGGGCGGGAGGGACTTTGTGAACCTCCAGCCCTTCCTTCTGGGTAATTCCATCCTGCGGTACTTGCCTGTATCAGCAAACTCGTCTTAATCAGTGACGATTACCTGGATCGGAGGACGGGGGGGCCCTCCTTGGGCAAACGTTAGCCAGGGCTCTCGGCAAACAGAGCCTGCGCATAAAATGCGGGGCCTGCCCGGGGTCCCATCCCTGACTCGTGTCCTCCCCGGAGCACAGAGCGAGGTCCTGGCCGCCATGGAGCCCAGGGTGGTCTGCGTTCTGGTGTTGGTCTGCGTGCTGACCTTCAGCTCCCTGGCCCAGGGCGAGCTCGGTAAGCGGCCCCCCTCCTGCGGCGGCCCCCGGAGCCACAGTCCGCGTGTTTGAGCCGAGCGCGGTGCCGGGCCCTGGGAGGATTTGGGAGGGTGAAGGCCGGCAGGGAGCACCGCACGGCCACGGCCACGGAAACTCCCAGCACCGCTTGAGCACGTGGGCCCATTCCGTGGACGGGCGTCGCCTGAGGGCCCCCGCGGGCTCCACGGTCCCGGCGGGCGGGCTCCGGGGGCACCGCAAGGGACAGAGCACTCCACTCCCTTGAGCTGCCGTCTCAGCGCCTGGACCAGGGGCCGGCCTCGGGGGGCTCAGGGTGAGACAATGCGTTCAGAGAGCACCTTGCTGGCTCCCCCCTGCTCAGTGTGACTTATTTTCCTTAGATGCTGTTGTAAAACAGCATCCTAGGTTTTCCGAACCAGGATTTCTGTAGAGGTTTGAGGAGAGGGAGCTAAAGCTGTGGCTTCCGTGCGTCTCGGGGTGCCTTCTGAGGACCCGGAGGGGAGGGGGACGACGAAGGCACCTGGGCCGCTCGGAAGGTCCCCAAGGCAGGGACAGGCTGAGGCCGGAAGCGACACGCCGGCTTCGGGCCAGGAGAAGACACAGCTCTGCCGTGGAAGATTCGGGAGCGTGGCCACGCGGCCGCCCCCGGGCCCGGCTGCGGCTCCCTTTCCCCCACCGGCCCGGCGCACCCCTTCTCAGTGGCTCAGCGATCCTGTCCCAGAGGGATCCAGAAACTCCGCTTGCACGCACAGCCCCGGCAGAGACCACGGCGGGCTAGGTCCGTCCCGTGCGGGTAGAGGAGAGGACAGAGCTCGGAAACCTGGATTTCCTGCTCCGGAGCGCGAGCTGGCAGGGGGCCCGGCGCCGGCGAGCCCCCCGCCCCACCCCGGCTGCAGGACACAGAGCCGTGTCTCAGCGTGCACAAGCACACGCACGCGCGTGGACACCCGCGTGCACACAGCTCCTCCTGACGTCACAGCCGCCCTGGGGGTGGGCAACACCGCCGTCCTTCTGGGCGGGGGACAGACACGGGGAGACGGACGTCCCGCAGGGGCCAGCCAGCCGGCAGGTTAAAAGAGTTCAGCCCCTTCAGTTCTCCTGTGTAGACCACACCGGAACGCTGCCTCCCCAGCGTGTCCCCCCCATCCTGGCTCCCAGCACCCCCCGGGTTAAAGCTGCTGAGTGGCTGAAGGCTTCCCCCTCCAGCCCACTGCCAGCGCAGACTCCAGCTCCTGAAATACGCCTTGCTCGCTCTCGACTCCCTGCGCAGGGTACAGCCATTGCTTCGGCCCCTCCTGGTCAGCCTCCTCCCGCAGGAAGCCCTCCTTGCTTTGTTCTGCCTTGTCCTCGTCCCTCCTGTGCTTGCCTTCAGCACACCGGCATGGCCTCCTGGGGTCTTTCTGCACATTCACTTGCTCTCCTCCTCCATCAGACTGTTAGCTTCTTAACGACATCTCTATTTTTAATATCTGGGTCCAGCCCCTGGCATGGGGCCCAACAGGAGCTCGGTCCTTGAGTGACCTTCTCTGTGTACTTTTGCTGTGCTTGTTTCTAGCACACACAAATGGTGTTCAATAGATATGTATTGGTCGAGTAAAGCTCAATGAGTGTTTGTTGACATGAGCGAACGCGTGGGTAAATAAGGTAGGTAGGTGTAAAGTTTGCAAATCCCGGGCACCTTGCATCGGCCCTGAGCCGAAGGGGTTTCGTATCAGGAGATGAGGCTGGGATGTCCCTCTTGTACGCTGAGCCCCAAGTCCCCATCGGTGGCACCAGCTGGCTGCTGGTTGAACTAGAGAAGAGAGACAGACGTCGGCCACCGACTTACATTCCCTCTCGCCCCCTGCACCTCCAGAGACGTGTGTGGTGGCCCCCCACCACAGGGCGAACTGTGGCGTTCCGGGAATCACGCCTGCGCAGTGCAAAGCCAAAGGCTGCTGCTTCGACAGCACCGTCAGCGGAGTCCCGTGGTGCTTCCACCCCGTGGCCGTGGACAACCCTCCTGACGGTATGGCCGCGGCGGCTCTGTGGGGTCTGAAGGTGTAGGATTGGGGGAAAAACCTCATGCGGGTGCGGGGCCCTCGTCTGCACACCCTGCTGTGTTTGCACCCACCCGAGGGGCCGCGGGTGCGCGTGGGGCGGTGGTCCAGCCTGCATCGGGCTGATGTTGGGTTGGGGACACGGAGCCCAGGCTGGGAGACCGCTTGGCAAGGGGCCCTATGTGTCCCTGTGTGTCTTCACACGGCTCCCTGCAAGCCCGCGGAGAATCCTGGCAGCTCTATACCGCTGCTCGCGTGGGGGCGGACGGAGTAACGGAAACAGGCGGGCGGGGCGTGTTTCTGAAGGAATTTCCCCCTTGCTGCCGCCAAGTCGGATCTCCGTAGTTATTCACAAGTGAATAATCCGTGGGGTTTTCATTGCCTTGTGTCTCCTTCTCACACCTCACCCTTCAGAGGAGTGCACCTTCTAGACGCGCTTCAGGGCAGCGGTGCCAGGAGCCGGAATGGCCTCGCCCGGCGGCCCGGAGTCCGGCCATGTCACCCGCCGACACTCGGGGCCCTCCGCGTCCGCGCCTCGGCACGCCGCGTGGACCGACGGCACACGCCCCTGGACTCAAAATTGGCTTAATGATTAAAAGAGATGAATGTTACTCGTGCTTTCGGGGTTTTTTTTTTGGTTGTTGTTTAAATTGCCAACGACCGTCCTTTCTTGGATGGGCAGGTACTCCATTTCCACATGTGGCCTCTCATCATGGGTCCTCTGTGGGCTCATCCCACCTTGGGGAGGCGCGAGGGTCGGAGGAGGGAACGAGGGGCTCACAGTGCGTGTGCCAGCACTTGGGGTCAGCGCATGAGGCCGTTAGATTGTCACATGCCACTCGAGCGTCCCGCGGAGCACAGCTGGTCTGG
This sequence comes from Potos flavus, assembly GCA_028534135.1. Classification (NCBI taxonomy): domain Eukaryota; kingdom Metazoa; phylum Chordata; class Mammalia; order Carnivora; family Procyonidae; genus Potos; species Potos flavus. The sequence continues at coordinate 189,390,418 of CM052898.1, read as the reverse complement.
TCCCCAGCGCCAGGCAGGTGGGCTTTGCCCCTGACAGGGAGCCCCAGGCCTGTTTTCTGGGTACCCGCTCCTCGTTCCCCACCTTCCTTCTTACCTGACTTCCAGTCTATAAACAGTGGGGGCCACTCTCGCAGCTGGAGGCGTCTCTAGGACTTCATTCTGACTCATGAGGCGGGAGGGCATCTACTTGGAGGCTCTGGGGAATGACTTTTCCTTCTTGGAAAAAGAGCTCCGTCTTGCTGCCCAGGCCAGCCCCTGCAGCCTGCCTTTGGATGTGAGGTGTGAGAGTGCGATGCGGTGCTTTGAGCAGCCATTTTATGCTAATGAGGAAAAGCCACAGAACTAGAGCCCTGACACCCTGGAGCTACTGATTTGACTCCCCCACCTTGAGACTTCACGTGGAGTCCCCCCGAATGTCCTGAGGGGTTAAAGCATAGCTAGCTGGGTTTTCTGTCCCTTGAAAACACAGTAGCAGGGCCCAGCGACCATGGGCGGGGGCAAACTCTCACTCAACATGAAACTGCTTAGGCCGAGTCCTCCGGGCTGAGCCCTGGAGCTGGTAAAGGAATGCGAACAATTCATTTGTTCCCTCCTCTACGCCTGGCAACTTCTCCCTAAGCCATCTGTGCCGCTCAGGCTCTCTCTCGGCTGGAAACCTTGGGCTCGGCATCAGGAGCGAGCCAGCAACGGAGGGAGGTGATGTGGGGAGAGTCAAAAGGCATGTCTTTGTTTCCGAAACCAACTCCCTTCCAAATGATACTTCATCCTTATCTTCATCCCCCCTGCCCGTTCCCGTAACTGATGAGAATGGGGCCAAGATTGTTTACCTGCCGGCCTGCGGGGACAGACCCACAGCCTGACTGGTTCAGCGCCCCCTCCCAGCATGTGACACAGAGGGAAATCCGAGTCTGCCGTCCATCCTCCATGGACTGTCCGGGATGTGTGGGTCCGTGATCTTGGCTCCACCATCTAGACCGCGGACCTAGAGACAGCCTGGGGATTCTTGCTGGGACGGCCCTGCCTCAGGCTGGCGGGGACCCACGTCCTTCTGTCCCTGCCCGGGCGGGGGGGCACAGGGAGTGGTCTATGCTGCTTGGTCCTTGTGGAAAATCACAAACTCCCCAAGAATCCACCAGCGGGCTGCAGCCGAGGAGAGGGAGAGAAAACAGTCGGGCGGCCAGGGTGGGGGGCCTGACAGAGAGCCGAGGGTGGGGAGCCCCGATACCTCCAGGACCCGAGTGCCTCAGGGAAAGCTCAGGGCAGGTTTCCGGCATGTGGCCCTCCGTCCCTTGGGCCCTCCATCCCTCGGTGGCCCCGGCTCCCGGCAGCTTTGCTGTGTGGGCTGCGGAGCCTGAGGGGTGAAGGCCGAGGCTGCACAAGTGGGTGCAGAGGCTGGAGCTGGGGGGCAGGGGGCACTGGGGACGTGCGACTTCCTCCTCGGTTTAGAGAAGAGAGAGGAGGCTGCCTTGGGGGGGGTGGGAAGCAGGCAGCTGTGACAATAAAGCACCTTCGTGGGAACAGTTCTGCCGATAAGGCACGAGGAAGGACGTGTCTCTCATACACATGCACACATGCACACGCGCGCGTGCGCACACACACAGATACACTCGGCTCTTAAAGGGCCAGGGGAAACTGGGCTGAGGGGGGCGATTTGGGGGCAAGCCCTCCACACCTCGCGCCACTGGATTTCCCTCAAAAGAGAGGAGGCCATCCTGATAATTGCCGTATTTGAATACACCACCCGGCAGTGGAAAGTCTTATATATCCTCTATTTTGTATTGAGAAACAGGCTTTCCACCTCAGAGCAACGCGATGGAGGGATGTGTCCATTTAAAGTTGTCTTGGTCTTACTAGGCATGAAGCTGAAATGCCAACCTGACCCATTTAACACCTGGAAAAGCTGTCCATGCCGTCCTGCCCATCTCCTACCAGCCTGGGAAAGCGGCAACCCAGGGGACCTTCTAGAACTTTCCATGTCCTTGAAGGCCATCAGACAGAAGTTCAGACGTCTCTCTGGTGGGGGAACTCCACGTTCCAGGGGGAGTTGGGGATCTCCTAGGTGGACAGCCGGCGTGGGAGAGTGGCATCTTGGTGGGCCCTGGGACAGACGTGGAATCTCAGATTGTGTGATGGGGGAGCTTCCTGGCGCGGAGCAGAGGGGAGGACAATGGAGTGGGCCCAGGGCAGCATGGGAGCACGTGCTGCTCCGGAGGCGCGTGGGCTGGGGCTCCAGATACTAACCCGCTCCCCGCTTTCTCCTCCGGCGTGAGTGGGTGTGTTCATCAGCCAGCATCACCCCCCGGTATGGCTTCGGCCACAGACATTTATCGTCTCCCAGCTCCAGAGGCCGGATGTCCAATGTCTTCGTGTTGGCGGGGCTGGTTCTGCCCGAGGCCCTGTCCGTGGTGTGCAGTCTTCTCCCCACGTCCTCCCGTGGGCGTCCCACCGTATGTGTCTGTGTCCCAACATCTCCCTTATTAGGACACCAGTCTTGCTCCATCAGGGCCCACCCTATTGGCCTCATCTTACCTTCATCACCTTTTGAAAGATCGTATCTCTACATCAAATCACGTTCTGACTACTGGGGGTCAGGACTTCAACATACGAATTGGGTGGGAACCCCGTTCGGCCCATGACAGCTGGTGTCTGCTCCTCGCTACCAAGGAGCTCTAATCGATGCAGACCACCAAAGGGCAGGGGTCATGATCATCTCCTATATCTGAGACTGGTCAGTTTTTTGATAATGGTGGGAAAACAAATGTGATGGGTGAAACTGAATGTGTCAAGCATAGAGAGGGGGAAACTTGTGGCCTGTGAGATGTGGGCGGAGCTCCTAAGATGTCTTAAATGTAGAGAGTTGGTCACCTGTAGGATGTGTTACATGATAAAAGGAAAGAATGAGCAGAAATGGTACTATAGATAGGCAGGGATGGAAAGGCCAAGCCATCAGAAGCAGACCACGCATATCCAGGCTGAAAGCTCGGATACCTCTAAACCAGGAACCCATCAGTGACTCCTGTCAGTGGCCCAAATCAGGCCCATGTGTCAGCTCCAGAAACACAGACTAATGTCACGGCTGCCCCGTGCGTCGCCATGGGCTACAGCTAGGCTAGCAATGCTTGCCCTGAGTCTCTACAATAAAGCCCAAGCCCGGTGGTCCCTGGTACCATCCATGACCTAGCCCCTTACTCAGACACCACTGCTGGCCTTGGTTACCGCACTTTGGTGGGCAGGCCAAGAGCAGGACAGGACCTGACCCAGGATCCAGGTATGTGGTCCTTCCACCCACCTGCACCCCATGCAAAGCATTAACCTGCCACTTCTCCCCTGGTTTTCACAAGTGGTATATGTGGATTTACCAGGCTCCGTGGCCTTTCTGTGGCTGGTCTCGTACTTGAAGGCTACCATTGCTTCTGGATAGTTTTCACACAACGGGATTCTGTTCAGAAAATGTTGATCTAAGGATCAGACCAGGAACCAGTTCTTGAAGCCAAGTTGTGGTTTAAGCTCATATTTGTAGGGTCACTGGGAAGGATACTGTTAGTTTAAGAAAACTCCCTCCCCTTTCTTTGTGAGTGTGGGGAGGGGCGGTCAGTGGAAATGTTTAATGCCCGCAACCCTGATAGGAAACATCAACTAATAAGAGAGAGACATACTTGGCAAATTCATCACGGAACTTACCGGAAGGTATCAAAGGCTCCTAGGGCACAGTCATCTTTTTAAGCGTCTAAGCAGATGGAAGATTACAGTCAGCAACAAAAAGAGAAATAGTATTAATTTTTTTTTTTAAAGATTTTATTTATTTAGAGAGAGGGGGGAGGAAGAGGAGAGAGAGAGTGTGTGCTGGGGAGGGGCAAAGGGAGAGGGAGAGACAGAATCCCAAGCAGACTCCCCACTGAGCAGGGAGCCTGATCCGGGGCTCGATCTCACAACCCCAAGATCATGGCCTGAGCCAAAATCAAGAGTCAGACACCTAAATGACTGAGCCACCCAGGCACCCCAGAAATAGTATTTTTAAAGGGATTCCTTAATTGTTCCTCTTAACTCTTAACATTGCCCTGAGCTGGACGTTTTGAGGGTAGCAGATTAAATCAGGCAAAAACTCGCAGAGCTGCATTCCTATGTGGTATAAGGAGACCAAGCGAACTAATACATTGGGAACGTGTATTCTAGAGGCGAATGCTAGGAGGACATTCGGTCGGTGTGGAGACCTGGGAAGGGCCGAGAGTTTCCCTTCCTTGCAAGCTGAGAGACTCCCTGATGCTGGCAGAAGATAGGAGACTCCCGGTTCAGAGACAAAGGGCCTCGTTACTCGTGGCTTGGCCAGTGGCACGGGCAGCAGCATCTTTGTGTCGGTTCCCTTTGCCTCCGAAGGGGTGACATGGATGGGTCCAGATGGATGCCAGCACACACAGTGGGTCGCAATACAGGAGAGGAGCCCTGACCTCTTCAGGGGCTCAAATCTTTCAAGGGGCAGGAAGCTTGCCTGCCTTTGCTCTGGGAGGAGACACCGTATCTACCTTCCAAGGTTGTTTGCCACACAAACACTGGATAGCTGAGATCGAGAGCAGTTGACGAGTCACATAGGCACAGTCCGGGGGTGGGGGAAGGATGTCACACCTCCTGGGAACAGAAGGAACCAGTAGGGTTGCGGCAGGAAGCTTTGTAGGAACAAGAGGGTGGAGTGCCCTCAGGAGGTTCCCACAGGAGACTGTGGTTGACTTGCTCGAATAATTCTGGTTGGGGAGTGAAACCCACTGCTCAGGGGCGAGCAGCATCTGTGCCTGGTCCCCTGATAAGGAGGGTCGTTTGGCTAGGGGGCCATATCTGTGGGAGCAGAGCAGGGAGGGGAATTTGTGGTTAGGCTACTCAAAGCCCTCTGATTCCATCAGATGTCAAGGCAGCACGCATCCCTGAACCTTACTTAATTCAGGTCCTACCCCATATGGATAGTTAATGCCTCGTTCAGATGCACGAATGAGAGACTCGAGAATTGTTTCCCCACAACCAGTGTACCAAATATATTGTTTTCAAGACCGGATTACCAAAGAGGAAACAAAACATGGCGGCATGTTTTGATAACATTTACTTTATAAATAAAATAAAATACAAAGATTTCTCTTCACCTTCATTTTTTAAATCCACTGTTAGAGAGATTTAAGACTGTAATACGGGCCATGCAGATTTTTTGGGAAAGGGCCAGGTCTTGTGGGCATAGTTTCTGTCACAACTACCCAGCTTTTCCATTGTATCTTGAACATGGCCAGAAACAATATGTAAATGAATGGGCATGGCTGTCTTTTAATAAAGTTTTATTTAAAGAACAGGCAATGAGCCTATGGGCCATAGTTTGCCAACTTTTATTATACTATATTATTTTTCTTTGACGTATGGTAACTTGAATGGTTCAAACATTTTCAAGTTGTAGGATTGGCCAGATCATGGCTTGTCTTAGCTTGGTGCCAAAAAAACAAAACAAAGCACCCACTCAGACACCAAAGAGACATCTTAAAGTAATTTAAATCTTGATGAAAATCAGAAAAGTTCAAGGAGGAATTTCATCTCACAACACCCCGAAAAATGTGCTTAAATTTATGTCTGTCCAATTATATCCCTCAAATATAACTTATCAAGACGTCTCCGATGGCATCCCCTCCCAGATTCAGTATCAAAATTCCCATCAGCATTGGTTGATTTCCTTATTTCCTCTCCCAGCTTTGGCCACATTCTTTATTATGTAGATACATTTAGTTGTGGGCTTTAAAAGATTCTATTATTCTACCTTATTGACCAGCACAACCAAACTGCAGAAACTAAACCAGAAACTTACGATGCTAGGGAGACGGGTTGGGGGGGGGAACCTCTGTCCTTCTGGATTTGGCCTGATTACGCATGTAAATGTTGGAAATAAAAACACATTTTCTCCTGATAATAGTGGAAAAATGAGATATTCTACGACACAGATTTTAGAAGGCATGTGAGACTTTGAAAAGCATTTAAAATTCCTCATTCCACCTCTTCTTTTACAGAGAACGCGAATCAGGGGACAGGAGGAGGCTTGCCTGGTTTATTTGCATATATCCATATTTAGATATTGTTTTATGAATTACAGAAGGTAATTTGGGTAAGGGGCAACACTAGGTGGCAAGTTCCTGCCTCAGTTCCCGGGCTGTGACCCACTTGTCCATGCCCCTCACGGAGTGTGGCGGTCATGTGAGCACACTAGGTCAGGTTCCCGGGATACAACGTGAGGGAGGCAAGGTCTGCATCTCACCCTACATGTACTTGGTGTGCTACTTGGGCAAATCCTTTTACCTATACAGATCATGAAAGGGGGGTGAAATCTTAGCCCTGACCTGGGATTGTGGTAGGAACTAAATGAGACAGAGCATGTGAAATCCTTAGAAGATCGCCTGGCACAAAGTCAGCCTGCAATGCGCGTTAGGGGTTCTCTTTAATACATTCGATAAAGGAACCAGGAATGTAGAAATCCACTTCACGTGCAGGTGTGGGTAAGGTTGCGTGGGGTGGTGGTGAAGGGTGCCTGTCTTCACTCCTGTGAAAGTGAATTCTTGGAGGGGCTGGCTCCTGAGTTGGGAGCTGAAGGACCGGCAAGCTGAAGGGTCAGGGTGCGTCTAGAGAAGTGAAAGTTGCTTATACTGTCAGGGGCATGAATCTGGCCGGGGGGGAAAAAGCTGCAGCCCCTGGGGGACTCATGCCCTCAGCCAGAAGAACAGCCATGAAATTCCTCAGACAGCGGCCTTGCAAGTGGCCTATTCTCTTGGCTTTTCTTCGTCTAGAAAAAAAGTATTTTGAAATAACCGTGCCTTCTTCTGCTCAATTTTGCTGTGAACCCGGAACTTCTCTGAAAAATAAAATCCACGTCTTAAAAGAGGATTTTTGCCTTTATCACTGAGGTATACTCTCACTAAGTATAAAATTCAGACTTTATAATGGCTGGTTTCTTTTCTTTCAGCATTTAAAAATTGTCATTCCGTTCCTTCCAGGGTGTACCGTTTCAGCGAGAAGTCAGCCGCGTCACCCTGTATATGGGGAACTTCAGAGGCTGTAAGAATTCTTGCCGTCACTTATTTTCAACAATAGGATCCTGCTTTGTCTTGATATGGTTCTCTTTGTACTTATCTTGCTTGGAGTTTCTAAGATATATGGGTTTATGTTTTTCATCAAGTTTCCCCCCGAATTGTCCATTACTTCTTCAAACACTTATTCTCTCCTCTCCTGCTGCACACCAATTACATGTCTGTTAGACCCTGTGATGCTGTCTCCCGGGGCCGGAGGTTCTGTTCATCGTTTTCAGCCCCCTTTCTCTCTCTGCTTCGGTCTGAAGAATGCTTCAGATAAACCGGCCGTTTCTTCCACAGTATCTAATCTAAAGCCCACACAGTGGATTTTTAAATTTCAGGTACTGTGTTTTCATGTCTGGAATTTCCACTCGGGTCATTTCTAGTCTCTATTCTCCATTTGGATTTTAAAATGTGTTCCCTCATTATATTTTTATGTTTCTTTAAATGTTTGAACATTTTAATGCAGCTCCTGGGTCTATTTCTATTCACTGGTTTTTCTCATGACTATGGGTCCTGTTTTCCTGCTTCTTCACACATCTGGTGATGTCTGGTTTTGTGTTGAACATCATGGATGCAATGTCGTGTGTCTGGGTTTTATTGTTTCCCTTAATAAAATGCTGAGTTTCATTCTGTTAGGCGGTTAATGTACTTGCCAGGTGGACCCAATTCTTTAAAGACTTGTTTTAAAGTTCGGCTAGAATAGGCACAGAGTGCTTTTCCTCTAGAACTAGATCAAGCCTACTTTGATGGCATATTGTGGACTGAATGTTATTGCACCCCTAAAAATTCATCTGTTAAGGTCCTAACACCCAATATGATTGTACTTGGGAGGTAATTAGGGTTAGAGGTGAGGTCATGAGGATGGAATCCTCATGGTGGGACACCAGAGAACTTATTCTCTCTCTCTCTCCACCAGGTGAGGACATAGTGAGAAAGCGACATCTGCAGACCAGGAGGGGCCTCCCCCGAACCAGACCACGTGGGGAGACAGACCTTGGACTTCGAGCCTTTAGAACTATTTAGGGCACCCTGTCTGTGGCATTCTGATGCGGCTGCCCAAGCCAACGGAGACATGACACAGCTTTCTGTGTCCCTGCTGAATGCCCAACATGGCCAATAAGCCTTCTCCCTATGGCTGTCAGAGCTCAGACGATTGCTGCCCCACTACTTGTCTCCCCTCCAAAGAGCACATTCTTTTCCGGAAGCTTCTGCCACCTGCCTTTGTCTTCACGGGCAGCTAAGTCTTTGCCTAAAATCCCAGAGAGACCACCACTCATGCTTCTGGAGCACCCTCTTCTCTGGGACCCTACCCTGAAAATCCCCCGCCTCCGTGGCTTCTAATTCCAGCCTCCGTCCCACATTCCTTGGTGCAGTCACCTCACTGGGCTGTGGTCCAGACAGTATCTCCGGGCAGAGCACAGGGTGACCGAGGGACTCCCGCACTGCTTCCTCCTCTCAGCCTGCCTCTGCCTGTTGCTCGGCGTCTGAACGTTCTCTGTCCCATAGATTCAGTTACTTACGCCAGGGAGAGTCTACTCCCAGTTTCTCCATCATAGTCAGAAGCAGAGGTCCACACGGGTGATGTCTGAGAAAGTTTGCATTTGTTGATTTCGGTCTTCTCTGTGAACTGATAGACAATGTCACCCTCAACGTTTGCAGAACGGAAGTGAGAGGGGGTGGAGAAGGAGAGCTTCCAGGAAGAATTGCAATGCCGTTGAGTGCCAGGATCCATCTGAGATCCTGCGTCGACAGTGGCCACAGTCGGAGGCGGGCATGCGGCGAGCTCGGCTACTCGGCTGGGGGAGGGGAGCAGGGCTGGAGCCAGCAAGCAGATGGGTGCACTGCTGGGCACCAGGACAGTGGGAGGAGTGGATAGAGTGGGGACCGTGGGGACACGGCTGGGAAGGGGGGCCGAGGAAGGGATGGGCATGACAGTGCTCACAGAGGGAAAGAGAGGCATTGAGGCAGTGGAGGGCCTTAGGATTTGAAGAACAGGTACGGCGGGAGTACCAGAGAAAATGTTAGATGCTCAGGACATCCCGAACAGAAAGGACATTAGCAAGCCTTCTTTCTGAGTAGAGGACGAGTTCCAAGTGTGGAGCAGGGATGGATGTTTCTAGAGATGAGGAGGAAATGGAAACCCAAGTGGCTATGAGTTTGGACGAGCCATACACTGGAATGCAGAAGCCAGCCGGGAGGGGGCTAAGGAGTGGCGTGACGGGGGACACGGTGAACTCAGTGCTAAAATCCTTAACAGAAGTGACAGGCTGAAGGTCGGGAGATGGCAGGAGGGCGGGGGCACCGGAAGTGGTCTGCATCTCCGAGGAGCGTGGCTCTGCATGCACGTGGGGACAGTGGGGCGCCAGGCCCCTGTCCACCTGCCCTGGCCTGAGTCCAGAGGACGGGCACGCGGCCCCCCAGCACGGTCGCGAAGGTTGAGCTGTGCACAGCCCCGCATTCAGGTGGGGGGTCGCGGATACGTTATCAGGATTTGCCCACAGCTCCAAGTAACTCGTCTCGAAGCAAGTGACCCTTTTTCTAACTCGCACAAAAGCCCCGTGTGGATAGTCGGTGCCCTGGCTGGGGCTCGAGCACCGCTTCCAGGAGGAGCACGAGGGAGGCGTGTCCGGGCAGCACGGCTTTCTGCAGGGGCCAGGGGGCAGGGGGAGAGTTCCGGGGGCTCAGCATGGATGAGGAGGTTCTGCAGGAGGGGGCAGCGGGAGGCAGTGGGTAGCGGGTCAGGGAGAGGAAGCAGAGGGAAGGGGCCCTTTGTCTTGCTGGTGACCGAGGGTGGCGGGGACGCGGGATGGGGAAAATTGACTTTCCAAAGTTTCAAGGAATCTGGTGGCTGCCCAGTGGATCAGGGACCTGGACGGGAGGGGCTGGAGTGGGTCAGGCAGAAGCTCTTTGGACCCTGAGAATGCGGGGTTTGGGATTCTGTGCCTCTCTGGGTCCCTGGCTGCTCAACCCGCGATTCACAGATGGGGCCCCTCTTGTCAGGCCTCAGGCGGCAGAGCCTCACGGCCTCCTCTCGGCCCTAAATCTTCCCTCTTTGTCCCTTGGGGTACCTCCCTCTCTCTCCTGTTCCCTCTCCCTCCGTCCCATCCGTGGGCTCTTCCCCAGAGCACGGCGCCCCCGCATATGGGCAGGCTAACGTCTTTAGGAAACACACAGGGCTCCCATGGAGGAAAAACAGAGGCATTTAGGGGGGTTGCTGAAACGAGCTTGCGATTTTTACACATCAGCCTCAGGCCCACGGAGCCAAGGAGACCCAGAAGGCTGGGGACTGGCAGACGCATCCGCACCGACCTTGAAGTTGGGTCTTCTCTACGCTGCGGGCTGGCTTGGTCGTTTTCCCCAGTAACCTTGGGTCTAAAAAAGTCATGTGATAACCACGTACTTTATCAGGACACATACCTGGCTTATCCCTTCCTGGGTGTGACCCTGGGGGCACCCAGAGCCAGACATGCATGCGGCCGCTTTTCCACGTTGGCACCTTGGTGTGACCTGGCTCCCGGCCCTGGGGCGACACGGGAGCCCCTGCCGGAAGCCTCGCCTGCAGGCACGGGCGCTCGGTCTCCTGCCCTGCGGCCTATCTCAGCTCCTTTTCCCAACAAAGGACCCGAGGGGTTGGTGCCACGGGGGACAGAGAAAAGCTATTTGCATTTGCTGAGCAAACAGAGAGGGCATTATAAAACAGTCGATGGCAGCGGGCGGTGCGCATTCTGCAGGCCCTGGTGTGCGGCGTGGACATGGGATCTCCAAGCGTCCAGCTCCTGGCCGTGCTCCTTGTCCTGGGGCTGTGTGCCCTGGCGGGGGCCCAGAAACCTTGTAAGTGACAGCCCGCACGTCCCCCTGTGCAGCCCAGCGTCCTTGACCGGGCAACAGAGTCTCCGGGCTCGCAAGCCGGGAGAAACCCCAAATGCAACAGGCGTGCACTAGTCCCTTGCCTTGGTGGGTCTCCGCTCTTGTTTTCCTCAAAGCCACAGGGTGGAATGACGGGCGCACTGGGCAGCACTCGTAGCTAAAAAGGCATCCTGAGCCCTGCGATGGGGGCTGATTGCCTTCGTGCATCCTTCCCTG
>CM052898.1:189359008-189378750 GCA_028534135.1 Potos flavus | reverse complement strand
AGCACGTCACAGCCTGCTCGCCCTGGGCCACCTGACCGCCCTTCCCCTCCGTGCATGGAACCATCTACATAAACAATGAATCTTGTAACACTGAAAATATAAAATAAAAGTATTTGGGGAAAAAAATAAAATAAATAAAACAGTCAAATCAACAGAAAGCACAAAAACATGCATAAAACGAGGTACAAAGAGGCCGTGAAACGAAGTTTGCCTGCACTCTGGGAGCTGAAATGAGAAGGCAGAGCGTCCCCTTGTTGGACTCTGGTTGGCAAAGTTCATGCTACAAATAAATTTTAGAGAGAAAGTGGATTTGCGAATAGGGATCTGTGGATAATGAGGATCGGTTGTATATTCATCACAGATATATCCCATGTTCATCATGTGTTTGGAGGTGTGGTACATACACACAAATACCCCTAGTTGTCACTTTGGGGACCAGGGACCCAACTGCTGACACCCCTCCCTGCCCCCTTTGCCCAAAGAAAGAGAAGGAAAGACCGCGGCACGCTCGGAAGCTCCATGGGGCCCCCGGAATCAGAGAGTTGCAATGAGAGGGTACGTATCACATCTCCAAAATATAGATACCGCCCTTATGTTCTAGATGATCTCTGTATCGAGCTCGCTTCCCAGCTGTGTGACCTGGAGCAAGTTACTTAGACGTCCTGTGCCTTGTTTTACTCACGTGCAAATGGGGGTATTAACAGGATCGTTTTTTGTAGAGGCTCGTTGCGAGGATTCAATGAGTTAATTTAGGAGACGTGCCAACAACAGGGTCAGGCACATTGCGAGTTCTTGGTGAGAACGTAGCCAGTCCAGACCCAACCCCCTGGGGAGACCCAAGTGTCCCCACCGTCTCAGGACACAGTTCTGGGACCCTCCACGATCCCACCTGCTGATGCAGGAAAGCCAGTCCCTGCCGAGCCCCCTGCCCAGGGCTCCTCCGGGGGCTCTGGTCGTGCCATGGTCCCGGTGGGTTGTGGTCCCTGTCCCAGGCTGGCACATTGCTGCTGCTGCCTCCTCGGGAAGGTCCCGGCCAGAGGTGTTCCGGTCAAGTGGGAACTTGTCAGCCCATCGTGTCCCCCTTTCCCAGCCCCCTGTTCCTTGCCCAAGGCTTGTCTGAGTCTGTGTGAACGGCTGTGGGAGGTTTCCAGGGCATTCCTGGGAGTTTCCTGAACTTCCCTGAACCCAGAAGGATTGGGGGCAGAGGAGTCGCCTTGGTGCACGGCACCCGCGAGAGCCTGATCCCTGCTCCAGCCCAGCCGGGCCCCCCGGCTGCTCAGACAAGGATGTGCCAATCCCATGGCTCTAGGGCGGCATGACCAGCTTTCCATGAGGTCCGGGGGTGGCAGACTCCATACGATTTCATGTCATCCAGAGAGCACGGAACTTCATAAGTGCTCACCCTTCCTCTAGCATGGTCAGAAATGTGGCTTCGAGGAGAGGAGGACCACCGTTCTTCTTGTCCTCCTTGGGACAGATGGCTCATGAATGTGAAGATCTTCCAGCCAAGGGCGCCGAGGAAGCTCACATGTCAGTCCTCCAGTGCCCCCTGCCGGCCACGCTGGGAGCGGACTTCCCCAGCCTCCACCTGCTGGGCTCGGTGTGTCTCCCCGGGGGAGCGGAGGTGTGGTCTCTGACTTAGCCTCCTAAGATCGAGAGGGTCATCTCAGTAACTATTATAAGTTACTAAACTGATCACGTAAATCAGATTGGGCCAGATTTATGGATATGGGCTCACGAAGCAGAGAGTCTGCATTTAATGATGTAGCTTGGGGGTTAGAAAGGGCTTTCTTCTGGCCGGAAGGCGGGTGGCTTTACATGGCCTTTCCTCTGTGTGCAAATGGAGAGGGAGCGCGGGAGGGAGAGGGGGGAAAGGAGGAGGGAGAGAGGGAAAGAAGAAGGTGGAGGAAGGGGTGGGAGGAAGGGGAGGAAGAGAGGGAGGGGGAGGACAGAGATCGGTCTCTCTTCTTATACTGACACTAATCCTATGGAATAAAGAAAGAGTTAAGGTATAGGGTGGGAGAGGAGGGGGCCCCCGGCTGGGCTCTGAGACTATTCCGGACGAGAGATAAGGACGCGGACCACCTGGCCTCGCACGGTCAGGAGTATTTTTCCTTGGCGGCTACAGTGTATCATAGAAAATGACCAAACCTCAGAGAATTAAGTCATGAAGGGCGTTATCAAGAGTTCACGCTCAAACCAAGACGGCACAAGAGATTCAAGACCACAAATGTCCCGGTCAGTTCTCAATAAAAGACCGGCCCCCAGACGCCCTCTGTGGCAACCCACTGGGGACCCCTCTCACTCTAGAGAACTTTTTCTTTCCTTTCTGTTCTCATCTTACCTTGATAAACTGCCACTTCACTTCCCTTTTGTGTCCACGAGATTCGTTCTTTGACCCCGTGAGACAAGAACCCTGCGATCCAGGGTCCTAGAGTTATGACCTCATTTAAGCTTAATGACATCTGCAAAGCGCTCCCCCCCCCATCAATTACCATCAACCTGAGGGTCTGGGCTTCAACATATGGACCTGTGGGGGGGGGGGTACAACTCAGTCACAGCATCATTAATCAGCTCACTGTCTTTACACTAGTAACACTGATAATAGTAACAATTACACCTTAAAGGTTTTTTAAAAATTAGTTCTATTGAGGTATATTTCAATGTAATATAACTTGCCAGTTTTAAGTGATTCGGTTCTTTGAGTTTTGAAAAACATTCCCCGTCATGGAGACACTATTGCAAAGAAGACGCTGAATTCCGTCTGCCCTTTCAAGGTCAATACCCTCCTCCCACCTCCAGCCCCAAGAGACCAATGATCCGCTTTCTTTCACTACAGTTCTGACTCTTCTGGAATTTCACACAAATAATCCAGCAGCGTGTGCTCCTGGGCCTGTCTTCTTTCACTTAGCACCACACTCCCGAGCCGCAGCCAGGTGTCTGCGTGTAAGGGGGCTCCCCCGCATCATTTCCCGCCTCTCCCCTGTCCCCCAGCAGGGACATCTGACGCCGGGACCGCCCGCCAGCTGACGGACGTCTTGGCAGGCTCCCAGATCTTTCGTCTGAACCAAGTTGTGATGAATAATTACGTACAGGTCTCCCTGGACTTGAGGCAAATACCTTTTTTCACGGAAAAGATCCGTGGGTGAGATTGCTGGGTAGCTTGGGGCATGTCATGCTTCACTTTGCAAGAATCTAACAAATCCTTCTCCAGAGTAATTGTTCTGCCTTCCCAGCAACAATGTATGAGAATTCCAGGGGGTTTACATCCTCTCCCGCACTTAGTATCATTTGTTTTTTAACTGTAGCCAGACTCGTGTATGTGATACCATATTTCAATTTCATTTTAATTCATATTTCCCCGGCAGCTAGCGACATGGGATATCTTTTCATGGGCTTATCTTTGTCTTACATCTTCCCTGCGAAAGCCTCTGCTCCAATCTTGACATCATTTTACCCAGGGGCTTTCTCTTCGTCACATTGAGCTGTCGGAGCTCTTCATCTATTCTGCAAATAAGCTCTTTATTGGGTGTGTGTTGTGCAAACACTTGCCCCCAGTATGTGCCTTGCTTTTCCATTTCCGTAGCAGTACCTTTCAAAGAGCAAGTGTGTTTCCCTTTGCTGAAGCCCATTATGTGTCCCCTGCTAAAAAAAAAAAAATCTGCCTAATCCAAGGTCACAAAGGTTTTCTATTACATATTCTTCTAGAAATTTTATAGCTTCAGCATTTGCACTTTGGGTTTATGACACTTTTCAGGTTGATTTTCAGTATGAATTGGGACATTTTCCTTTGTTTTTTATTCTCTGGAACAATCTCTGTAGCCAGGGCAGCATTTGTGGTTTGCAGCTTTGTTAGAATTTCCTTGCGAGCCTCTGGGCATGAAGGATTTCACAGGTTTGTGCCTGGATGGTGTTGTCTATTTCTCTTGCAGTTTATTTGAGCTTTCGGTCTCTACTGGGGCAAGTTTGGGGGGACCATGCTTTTCCTAGGGACTTATCCATCTCATCTAGATTTTCCAAATTACACAGAGTTGCATAAAGTGTAACAGAGCAGGGTCACATAATTTTTAAAGTTTCCTCTGTTTCAATAGGTGTTTCCCCTTTGTCAATCCTCATTTTGTATATTGGGTTTTTTCCCCCTCCTTTTTCCCCGCCTTGATTAGGTTAGCTGGTGGTTTGAACTTTTAGCTGTGTTTTATTTTGTTTTGCTCGTTTGTTTGTTTGTTTGTTTTAAGGACATTTTGATTTGTTACTTAATCATATGCTTTTTCCCTTAGCTCCTTCATTAATTGCTTTACTTGGGTTCATGTTACTACTTATGTTAGGTATTTAATCCACTTTTTCTCGGTCTGTGTTTAAAGCTGTCCATTTTACTGTCATCGATGTTTTAAGCATTCTTCCTAAACTCAGAAATACGGTGTTCTTATTATGATGATTTCAAAAAGAGTAATTCTGGTTTGTAGCTTATATTTTAGCCGTGTTTACTGCGTATTTAAAGGATGTAAATGTGCATGTGTGAAAGCCTTTTAGAAACGTTGTCTTGATTTCCTAGTTTTGTTGCCTTTGGCCACAGAGTGATTGTAAGACTTCTACTCTGTGGGACATCATGCTTTCTTGGTGAAGTTTGGCTGCTCTTTCCCGTGGCCACTTAATAGGTCGCGTTGTCAGGACTTAAAGCCTGATGTGCTTGTGTCGCTAAGATCTGCCTTACTCATTATTTTGCTGGAGTCTCTATTTCTTCACTTAGTTTTCTGTTCTCATGACTTGTCTTATGCCCAGTATGGTGTCCCCAGCATTCATGAGTCATGTTTTTATCCATTTCTGCCTGCGTGACCCATTTTTTCTGGTTTGTAAAGTAGAATACCTTTGCCCAGCCTTTTATGGGTACAAACATGTTTCTAACGGTTATATCCTCAGCGTGACTGGTGGCTTGTGTCCTTCTTGGTCATGTATGAATGCTTTGGCCTGAATTCTATTTTTTGGGACCATCGAGATGGCCTCCCCTACTCAGTATCCTGCTAGATAAATCCCTTCTCATCATTAGTGTTTCGAAGTTCTATATTTTTAGCAGTCTATTGATAAATTCCAATTATTCCAATTTTTAATCATGACGACTATTGGTTAAAAGCAGAGAGCAAATGGAATCCTGGTCAAGAAATATAGGAACTGAATGAAGAAAATCATAATACAAATAGTTACAGTGAAAATCCATCTTGGATCTTCGGCAGATAAGTTATCTGATGGATTGACTTAAAAATCTTGTCGAGAGCATCCACATTCCTCCAGAAAGTAAAAACAATGTTAAAAAGAAAAAAAATTGGGGCACCTGGGTGGCTCAGTTGGTTAAGCATCTGCCTTCGGCTCAGGTTATGATCCCAGGGTCCTGGATGGAGACCTACGTCAGGCTCCCTGCTCAGCTGGGAGTCTGCTTCTCCCTCTCCCTCTGCCTGGTGCTCCCTCTGCTTGTGCTCTATTAAATAAATAAAATCTTAAAAAAAAAAGAAAAGAAAGAAAAAAGAAAAAAATGACCAGAATATAAACTGTTGTGTTTTTAATTAATGAAACACTTACCAGAAGTAAAATATTTGTATATCAACTCACTTTACCCTATACCCCACAAAGTTACTACCAATTATTTGTTGTAATTCGTACAAAAGGGCTTGAGGCTTTGTTTTCTGTGAGAAGTGTCCACAGAAGGGGGTGCTGGGAAGCGTTGCTCAATGCCTGCTTTTATCCTGCCTACCACTCTTGGTCCTCAGAATAATGCCTGAGATCTTTATTAGCTCTAGAATCTGAACTCTTCTGCTTTGCGGCTACGGTGTTTTGCAAAATGTCCCTTGGGGCACTGAGTGTGTTGAATTACGATCCAAATGATCCCTATCACGGCAAAAGAAACCACATGGGTTCCGGTCTGCCTGCTCTCAGTTTGTTTTGCCAGGGGTCCTTAAAAGTACGATGATGAACAAATGCTCAGCCTCTGCTCTCCGTTCATTCAGTAGCCACCAGGCGCTTGCCCGGAACGACGCCGTTTGCGCCATCGCGAACTTCTGGCCTCGGGGGGGAGCACTGTGCTACAGGGTTCCTCACCTGCGAGCCTCAGGCCAGGGTCAACCTGCCTTAGCCCCTTCCCTGATCCACCCTGCGGCCACAGACTTCCGGAAGCAGGGACTTCTGTCCTCCCGCAGGAGCGAGCCGAGCAGCAAGCAGCTTCCAGCTCAAGAAAAGAGCAGGAAGGGCAGCTCAAGCCAGGGATCTGCTCCAGGACCGGTCAGCAGCAGCTCTGACCACAAAACTCAGGAGTCTGGGTTAGCAAGTTCCAAATCCCATGGGACTGAGTCAGGGGAGACCAAGGATGGCTATCGTTTGCACCCCAGGTCATCACAATCATAATAAAGCGGTCACTGCATGGGTCTCGGTCACGCAGGCAATAACCCCCCTTCCCGGAAGTGGGCGATGGCCTCTTACCTGTCGGCTCGCGCTGCGTATCACTGCTTGACTCACACCGCCCAGGAAGGCATCATGGTCATCCAGCAGGAAGCCGCGGTTCAGGAGTCCAGGGACACCCACGGAAGCTTGAATGCCGGTCTCTGTCTCTACATCAGCTCAACCGTCCCAGCCCACATAAAAGACGGTGAAGGACCAGGCCATGAGCACTCTGCTCGGTTCTTGCCATCTGGAAGCCAAGCACCAGGGACCCATCTGTCCCCTGGCTGCCCAGGGTGTCTTCCGCCACATATGCTCCGAGCCTGGGGAGGTCTCACTCTGCCCCGATGCCCAGGAGAGCGGCGCCTCCTTGCTGCCTTCTTCCTCATGTTTAGACAAACCCTCCCCCGTGGACTCGATGACATCCCTTCCCCCTGCTGGGGCCCACGGCAGAGTCTCCTGTTCCTTCAGTACCGCCTCCTTTGGAAGGGTGATGGGCTGACGCTGACACCCCACGCCACATAGCTTCCCTCCCACAGCCTGCACGTGTGTCCGTGACCTCACTTGTGAAATGAACGCATTCGCCTGCCGGATCCTTCTCCATGTGCCAAGCCACTGAGGGCAGTGACCGCGGCGGTAAGGAGGCGGCCGGGATCCCGCCATGTGGTCTTTGACCTTGACTTTAGGATGCCCTCTCCGTGACCATGGTTTTCTTATCAGTGTTGACCTCCCACAGTGCTTGGGCTAAAGCCTGTGCACACGAAGGACGTTTGGTAAATATTGACCAATTATCCTTTGCTCAATAACTTATCCACCTATAGGAACTCAACAAATATTTTTTAAAGATTTTATTTATTTATTTGACAGAGAGAGAGAGATCACAAGTAGGCAGAGAGGCAGGCAGAGAGAGAGGAGGAAGCAGGCTCCCTGCTGAGCAGAAAGCCTGATGTGGGGCTCGATCCCAGGACCCTGAGATCATGACTTGAGCCGAAGGCAGAGGCTTTAACCCACTGAGCCACCCAGGCGCCCCAGGAACTCAACAAATATTAACGCTTTGGTAAAACCCCTCAAGACGTTCAAAACAAGATGTCGTAGAGTGCTATGTATGTACGAACGATCTGCTCATGAACCACAGTATTTAGCTTCTTGCCATTTGATATGCAAAACAGGCTATTATGAGTCTTGAGACTCAGTGGGCACCTTTATAACCAAGTGCTATGAGGAGGCATTGGCCCTGGAGGCTGGCTCTTGCCTGTGATGTGATCTCACACTTGGCTTTCAATTCCCCGATGGATTACATACTTGTTGGGGTGCACACACGACAGCAGGGCAAAAGCATTCTTTGAGACGTTGATGTGAAGGCGAGCCCCGAAAGAGCCAACGGGAGAGATATACTGGTTTCAAAGCCAACAGTGTCCAGGTGGCTCCTTGAACAAGAACCAGCCAGAATCCCTGCGCGCAGCAGCCCTGGAGAGGTGGCTGGCTATGAGGAATTTCTCCCCCGCTCAGAGGAATCTCCCTCCCCCGCATAGACAGATACAAGGAAGCATGTGGAGAATCTGGCCCAGGGCTTCTCGAACATTCTTTTTGCAGTTTTGATGGTCCAATATGTTTTTTGCTTTTGGCAAACAATGCGTTTCTCAAGGAGGGGATCTGCTTTCCATTTCTTTTGAATTCCCTAAAGACGACTGCGGCTGAGCTGAAACTTGTGTGGGGTGGGGTGGAAAGAACCAGGTATGATATAGGGTTGTGTTTTAGGAGACATAAGATACTTTCAATTCTGATCATTCCTAGGCTATCTTTCAGTGAAAATTCTAAGGGGCCATTTTTTCTCCTCTGATGGATTAGTGCTCATTTCTAGAAAGTCAGAATCATAATTTGTAGTTTGTTCCCTCTGATGGACTTTGAGGTGAAGGATGAGATGGTAACCCAGCAGGGACACCCCAAAACGCCCTTGGTTTGGAGATTGGTAGTATGAACCCAGGATGGGTTACCTGGCACTTCCCCGCTGGGATAGCAAGTCACACTCATGCACGCTCTTCCTCCCCACCCGGGACATAGTCAGGTCTTTATCTCTAGCAGATTTGGCAAGCCTACTAATATGGAGAGAAAGCTGAGATTGCACTGAAGAGGTCCCAGGACCTGGGAATCAAAATCAGAAAGCTGGAAATGACTGGAGACTTTGTTAGCCGTTCAGATGGATGCTGGATAGGATTCCGGAGTCGCCCCTCCCTCATCCCAGACCAGGTAGCCTCTTCGATATTGACCAGGCATTCCGGATGGAACGTTAAAATGGTTCCTCCAAACCAGGACCCCAGTGTTCGGATCCCCGAGCCTCAGAGCCGGCTTCTCCTGGCCTTGGTCTCTCTCAACGCTTTCTCCCCTTGCTTCCCAAACTGCCTATGTTATCCAGATCTTTTAAATAACAATTTTCAGCAGCCAGATTTCCAATCCTCTTCCTTAGATAAACAGTATGTAAGGTAGTACTCCGCTATAAATACACTACCCAGATTTATTCATGCCGGACATTTATTCTTTTTGTCTTGATACCTCTCATTTTATAAAAGGAAATAAAACAAGGAAAGTACCACCTGTACCCGTTCTTTCCCCTCCCTTCCTGGAGGTAACCACCGTTCTGAAGTTAGTGTATATTATTCCCATACGTACCTATAAACAGTATGTGGTGTTTTTGTTGTTGTTTTTTTAAATACTCAGAAATGGTATTATGATAGACAGGCTTTCGATCTTATATTTTACGCTTAACTTCTGAAATTTATTCCTATTGATAAAAATAGGTCTGATGCATTCATTTTAATGTGGACTGCATTCCCCTATTGATAAGCAATTATGTATATTATTCCCAATGTCTTCCTATTGAAACAATATGCACTTGTTCCATTTATTAGGTATTGTGGAAATGCTTGCCCAAGTAGATGCGTTAATTACACTCAGCAACTTTGAGGAAGAGTTCCTTTTTCTCTGTACCCTTGTCAGTATCTTGCGACATGGGTACAATCCATGTGAGCGAAATGGTGTGCAAATGTTAGTTTCTTTTGTCATTCCCACCTACGGGGGAGGTTGGGCCTCTTTCCATCCTTCACTGTCAATTACCTCTGTGTGTATTTTTAAAACCGTGTTTGTCCTTTTCTCATTGGTTTGCAGAAATTCTTTATGTATCCTTGATAGTGATCCTTTGTCAATTGCTTGGGTTTCAAATATCTTTTCCTAGTTCCTGGCTTGGCTTTTTTATTCACCTGTCCCGTCTTGCTGAATGGGGAGTCTGAATTTTAATTGAGTCAGACCTATCAACTGTACCTTTACAATACGTGTGATTTTAGAAAATTCCAAGAAATCTTTAAAATTACAAAATTATAGGATATAAAGTTAATATAAAAATGAATTGCGTTTTTACGTATCTGCAGCAAACAGAAATAAAGTTACCACCCATGAATAAAGGCAATCTTACTTGTTCTGTGATCTTTATGCCTCTTTTCCCCTCTTTCCCCATTACATCTATTGGAACCACCTTTACAACGTTGAATAGAATAAGAAGCGAGGGTAAGACTTGGTCCCAGTCTTACGGGGAGAAGACTCATATTTCACCAAGAATGGCACAGTGGTGTTTTTTTTTTGCTGGATGCCCTTTATTAATATGTTGAATGTTCCTCTCTATTCCTAGCTGTCTGAGAGTCTTCACCATGTGTGAGTATGAGCCTCATTAAATGCTTCGAACATATTTATTGAAATGACACATTTTTATTTTCATTTTTTCTATTACTGTCTTCATTGCATTGAAGGATTATCTGATGTTAAACCTACCTTGTTACTGTTGGATAGACCCTTGTCATCCATGATGTGTTACTGTTTTTGTATGTTGCTGGATTCTGCTTGCTAGCATTTTGTTAAGTTTTTCTGAATCTATGTTCGTGATGGTCTTTCAAACGTCATAATATATTTGCCAGGTTTGGGTAGTAGATAAATGAGCTGGGAAGCAGTCCTTCTTCATCTTTTTTCTTAGTTTGCATGAGATGGGAGCTCTTTGACAGAATGAAACTGTAAAACCATCTGAACCTGAAATTTATTTTGCGGGAAGGATTTTGATAGTAATTGCAAAGTTTTCCGTAGAAATCGGGCTATTTAGATTTTCTATTTATTCTTGTATCTACTTGGTAAATGGTGTTTTTCAAGGAATTTGTCCATTTTATCTGAGGCACCAAATTTGTCGGTATAAATATTCATGAATATTATTCTGCATATTACCTGATTTTCCTCTTAATGCCTGTAGGACTCTAGCCATAGCCCGTCTTTCATTTCTGAAATGAAATTGTTTCTCTCTCATTGTTTTCTTGATGGGTCTAGTTAGGAGTGTATCAATTTTTTTTTTTTTTTTATCTTTTCAAAGAGCCAATAGTGTTGTTTTCTTTTTTCTTTCTTTTTTCTTTTTTCTATTTCACTTCTGTTAGACCTTGTGATACTGTCCCCCAGGTCCTGGACGCTCGTGTATTTTTCACCTTTCCCGCCTCTGTTCTTCCCCATGCGAGGTGGAAACGTCTATGAGCAGGAAGAGAGCCCTCCCCGGAAGGCGACCCCGCCGGCGCCATGATCCTTGACTTCCGGCCTCCAGAGCTGCGAGAAATAAACGTGTGGCCTCCTGTTGGAGCAGCCTGAGCACACTGAGGGCCAGACACACACACTCGCAGCCACACGCAAGTGTCCCATCAGCACACAGCACGTATGTCAGACGTGGCGGGGCGGGGCACACTCACGGTTGATGGCATGGCCTGTGTGGGTCCAGGGCTCGGAGGCGTGCCCGTGCCTGTGCTCCATCACAGTCACACGGACTTGACAGTGACCGCCACCCGCTGGGGTGGGAGGGCCGGCTTCCTCCCACGGGCTCAGTCTCCTCCGGGTATAACCATTACCAGCGCCCTGTAGGCGCTGAGAAGTGTCCCAGTTTGGACAACTCATGACCCGGTCACCTGCCGAAGGGGCCTCCCCTGGCCCCGGGGCTTGGAGCCTGGCCCAGCTTCGACCAGGATATGGGAGTCTCACAATTGCTCACCGGCCTGTGTTGTCTTAGCCTCCCCGGAGACAAGGGAGTGAGAACAAAGGGCTCCTTGCGGGTTATTTGGGTGGCGCATGGGAGGGCAGGAGAGGGTTCTACAAACACGGTGATTGGTTACATACGGCCAGTGATTTGTAGAGACCAGAGATCGAGGGTGACCAAGGAGGACAAAGGCAGGCCCAGGACGGGGGTGGACGCCCATGGCTGGGGTTGGCAGGACGGACAGGGTCCCGGGTGCAGGGCCACCGAGCTCCAGGCGGAGCTCCCGGGAAGCCTGGTCAGGATGGCAAAGGGGAAGGTAGGTCCCCGGGGCACAAGCTCTCCAGGTCTCTGACTGTGTGCTTTCCTCTCCCTTGCGAGAAGATGCAAGTGAAGGCTGCTCTCAGAGCTAGAGGTCCCTCGAGCGTAGCAAAGGCCACTGAACTGGGGGGTTCCAGCCGCGAGATCTCTTCCCTCGCAGTCTGGGGGCCGGAAGTCTGAAAGGAACGTGGTCCTAGCTGCACCCCCTCCCAGGACGCTGGGGGAGGGTCCCTCCCGCCTCCCCCCACCCCCACCCCCGACGGCAGGCAATCCTTGGCATTCCTTCACTGCGTCACCCCAGCCGGGGCCTCCATTGTCACATGCTGTCTCCCCGAGTCTCTGCTTCTGTCCCCGCAGGGACACCGGTCAAACTGGATTACAGACCACCCCATTCCAGTCCGACCTCATCTTCATTTAAATAATCACGCTTGCCACAACCCAGTTCCAAATAAACCGTGCTCGGCGGCTCCAGGAAGGATAGGACTTTGGGAGGACGCTATCCATTCCAGCACCCTTGGGAAGTCACTCGGCGACAATGGCTGGCTTCGCTGGGACGAGCGCAGCGGCTGGCGGAGGGCCATCTTCCGCCTTCCTGGCTGTCCTCCCGGGACACGGCTCAGTGCCGCGCCAAGGGCTGGCAAGCGACAGGTGCGGGTCGGGGGCGTCTCCGCGTTCTGTGGCAGGGCGACTGCCAGGGCCCGGGCTTCCTGTTGGAGCTGGTCCAGCTGCTCCAGAGAGGCCCGTCCGGGTCCGGAAGGCGGGGCTGCCCGTGAGGGGCCTGGCGCCCCCGGGCACACTGCTCCCCGGCTGTTAGCTCTATTTATTTCTGACTTATCTCTCTCGGTGTCCTGGTCATCGGCTCCCTTATTCCTGGGAAACTTTCCTTGTTGTAACAGCAGCTGGGGCCGGTGCAATAGCCCCAGACGCCGAGGAGCTCTGGGTTAGGGCTCCTGTGGCCGAAGCCCCCCGCAGCGGACTCCGCGCCAGACATCGGTTCCTCCAGAACACCCGGCGGCTGTCGCGTGTCCCCGTGTATAGTAGGACAGACACTGGCCCAGCGCTGGGGGGGCCCGAGACACAAACTCCGTGTCCATCATGGCCTCTGTTCGGACTCACCCTCTGACCCCCAGAACAGGTGGGGGACTCGTCGGCACAGCTCTACCCTCCCCCTGATGGTCCCGTCAAAGCCAGGAGCCTCCAGGAAGGCTCCGGAAGCCCCTCTCCAGGAAGCAGGAGGAAATTCTGCTCAGAGCACGGAGGGAGGGGCCCGCCCCCGGGGCAGCTGCAGAACGCCTGACAGCCGGGCAACAAGAGGCCCCCCCGGGGGGTGTGCCCGGGGCTAACCCAGGTGTCCGATCGACCTGACTCTGTATCTTTCCCCCCACCCGGCTCTCCGCTGGCCTGAAGAACCCAGAATGACGATCTCAGTGAGCTGAGAGGTAGCCCGGACTCTCTGAGCCCGTGTCGGCCACGTTGACTCTTGTGCTTGGGTGAGTCAGCCGCACCCGCCTGGGACATCCTTGGACCCCCCCCCCCCGCCCCATCTGCAAGCTCCTATTTACTCCTCAAGACCCAGTTCAGACTGCACTCCCAACGAGAAGCCTGCCGGGCAGCGTCCCACCAGCCCTAACCACGTCACGTCACAATCCACATGTCAAGACTTACTCTCCCTCGCTGGCCCGTGGCCTCTGAGGTCAGGGGCCCTGCCCTGTGTCCTTAGGGCCCCGTAGTAGCAGGCCGAGCACCTTGCTCTCGATCCACACTCGGTCCCTGCTTGTGGCATATACGTGCCAACGCCCGTGCCCTCTGCTGCCCCAGGACTCGCGGCCAGACCGCCCGCTGCTCGGACCCGTCCGGGAGAACCTCACCTTCCCCGGGACACGAGCACACAAAGCCCAGGGCAGGCGGGACTCACGGGGGGCGGGTCCCAGGGCAGCCCAGACACATGGCCAGGGAGACGGTGGCGGAGGAAGGAGAGGACCTCCAGCAGGGGTCAGAGGGTGCTCTCCCTAGATTCTGGGGCTCCCAGGGCAGCCCCCTGTCAGGGCGGGGCCGGGACCAGTCCCGGGGCTGTGGCTGCTGCCCTGGTTCTGATTCATTCCTGGAAGATGAACATTTCCCACCGAGAGGAGCTGGGAGGCTGGGGAAGGCTGCAGGCTGGTGAGCTCTGGAAGGCAGGGTGGGCTCTTTGGACCCCTATCCTCTGCCCGTGGCTGGGGGGTTCACTAGGACAGAGATGAGGAATGCACAGGACACCCCCCGCCCCCCCAAACATTTACCCAGCGCTCTAGTCCCCAGGGCAGCTCAAACCCGCTGTCCTCTGAGAAGTCTGTGCTGTCTCCGGTGGGCAGCCCCCGCTCTTCTCCCGCTGCCCCCAGACCGCGGCAGCCCCATCAGACCCGGGGCCCCGGGAGCCGGGACCCTGTGCGGCCGCGGCCGCTGGCCGCCCCCAGCAGGTGCCTGGCTCAGCTCTGCGCTACCTGCTCGTGCAGCCCTGTGAGTGAGGCGCTCCGGGACAGGCGGGGAAACTGAGGCACGGGTGGTAAAGTGACTCGGGGCCAAACCTCTCAGCTTCCCATCAGAATCCCGACAAGACCCCGTCTCCCAAGGGGGACTCTTCAAGGACAGGGATTTGTCACCTCAGTGTGAGCCCCGGGCTCCGCTGCCATCAGCCGAGTTGAATCGGAGCAGGAGGCCTGGTGGCTTCCCTCCATGGGGGTGGTCCCGGGCGCCGGCTTCCCCCTCGTTCATCTGAATGGCCTGCCCAGGCTGGGTGGGCAGGGGGCAGCATCCACATGGGTCCAGCTCCCCAGGGGATCCCAGGAGCGGCCAGATGGAAACCAGGGCCTCCAGCAGCCTTCAAAAGGCTGTCCCTTCTGAGCCCGATTCCGGCACGTTTGTGCTTTCCTCGAGCCTGGCTCGGCTCCGCAACCCGGCCGGGCCTCAGGACGGTATGGGGGGTGGGAAGGCAGAGGTCTGTCCAGAAAAGGCTCCCAGGGATTTTCTCTACGATGATCTTTTCACGACAAAACTGACGCCATCTGTTAGCCTGGAGGCACGCTCTCCTTCTGGGAGCGAAGCAAAACCCTGCAAACGACACACACATTGCTCTGTCTTCAGCCCGCACTTGTCTTGGAAGACGGGGCAAAGCAGACGGTGAGGGTCGCCTGGGGTGGGTTCCCCGGGGGCTCGGGCTGGGCTGTCGCAAGGTGGGACCCAACCCTCATTGCCAACGTGTGCACAGTCAGGCCCCCTCGGTCACTGGGGGGAGGACAGCTCTGTAGACAAAATCTAGGGTGGTTCGGGACCCCCTCCAACCCGCCCCCCATGGGGGGCTGAGGTCACCAGCCAGGTGCACCTGCTTCCGGGTCCTACACAGCTTCCTGGATCCCAGCTCTGCCAGGCCCACAAGAGGAAACCCCGACCTTAGCTCATTCCTCTGGAAGATGGGTATAACTATGCTCACCTCGTTGATAGGCTATTATAAAATAATTCCCAGGGTATATTCTTCATTAAAAAATTAAAAAGAGCAAAGATGTCTAGTCAGTTCTCTTTTGGGTTAAAAACGTGCTTGCTAGAGAGAACGTTTCTGGAAAAATACCTAAGAAAGCGTTAAACACATGTACTCTGGACAGGAGATGGCTTTTTTGGGTTGTCTGATTTACAGAAACCTATGCATGTATTCCCTTTTTATCAAAATACTACAATTTATCAAACTCAGTTTTGTGAAGATATTGACTACGTTTATCGAATACATTTATGAAAGTGTACTTAATGATAAAAATAAATCTTGCCATGTTCAAGAATTAGAGGGAGGGAGGGATGAGATCTGTGCGCACAGCGGGCCTGACTCTCGGCTGGGACCTGTCTCTTCAAGTCCCCAAGGCCTGTCCAGGATTCGGGACGCTGCTGCCACCGAGGAGGGAGCCTTCTGGACCGGTCCTGGCTGGGCTTCTGGCTGCCGGCCAGCCCCGCGCGGAGCCTACATCCTCTGCCCCAGGCCAGGCTAGCCTGGGACGGACAGCCCTGCTCCCCGGAGAGGAGCGTTAATCTGGAGACTGGAGTCTGGCTTCCCCGCTGGCTTGCTATTGCGGCGGCGGGGTCAGGCTGCCCTGTCCCCACCCTTCAGGAGGACGAGCTGCTGGGGGCGTCACAGTCCTGCGCAGGGAAAAGTAGGTGCGGCCGGAGCCAGAGGGAAGGGCCGTCCCTAAGCAAACAGAAGCCCGAGTAGCCGCGCAAACACGGGGGTATAAAGGCATCTTCTTGGCCGTCGCGGCAGGTTCTCCGAGCAGACGGGTCCCCGGAGCCCGCCCGCCCGTGACCATGGAGGCCAGAGCGCTCTGGCTGCTGCTGGTGGTCCTGGTCCTGGGGTCCCCCCACTGGGCAGCCGCGTACGAGGGCCTGTGTGAGTACCGCTCCGGCTTCTCCCCACGCCGTGGGCAGGCGGGCACTGGCGGCAGGCGGAGAACAGAGGAGGAGAAGGGACACAAGATCCAGGCTCAGGGGGCCGTGGGGGGGGGGGGTGGAGGGAGGTGACCAGGCCCCCACGTTAACTAGTAACGGCCATTTACCAGATGCACATGGGTCCTCCCAGTAGCCCCGCAAACCGGGTCTTGCTGTTTCCATTTACAGATAAGGAAACAGAGGCTCCGAGAGTTAGTCACTGACCGCAGGCGACCCTTCCAGTCGGTGCCGGAAACGGGTTAGACCCCAGCTCTGCCTGGCCTGGCCAGCCGCCGCTGCCAACCCCACCCACCCCATTGCCTTCCTGGCCGCGGGTTTCTGAATTACCAGAAAGGTCTTGGCGCGCGGTGTCAGGACATTTACCAAACAGACCCGATGAACACGGTCTCTTCCAGAACGTTTTCGGTACCCACGGCCCATCCCTCTAGCCCTGGCCTTGCACCTGCTGGTGGGGGGTGTGGCTGGCCCATCCACCCTCGTTTGAAGAAATGAGGGTGTGGTTCTTATCAGGTGCCAAAGGCAGCCTGGGGTTCCCAGCCGGGGTGCCCGCCAGAGTCACCCGGACGGCTTTGCATGTCTTGCAGCCCAGGATGTCCCCCCCCCCCCCACCATGCCACAGTGTCGCCGGGATCCCGGCACGAGCGAGGTTCGGGAACCACTGGAATGAGGAATTAGCGAGTGGCAGGGGTAGAAGAGGATTCCGGGGATTTCCTGTGGTTTCTGTTTTCCTAAGGAAAATCCCGTTAGGTCACGAGGGAAACACCGCAGAACTTGAGATAACATAGGCTTGCTTCAGAAACAAGCGTTGAGGACAGAAGGATGTGCCGGGAAGATAGGACACTCTAAGCAGCTGGGGGACCGGGAGACGCGGGGAAGGAGGGGAAAACAGCACACATGGCGGTTTTCCGTTTTGAGTGTGTGTCTCCTATTACACTGCTCATTTGTGTAAGGGGGCAGTTCTTGCTGATGAAACAGGGAAGGGGGACTTCATTTCTGGGTTCGGGGGCCCCCAGATGATCCCTGGCTCCTGCCAGCGGGAGGAGCCGGGCCCGTGGACCCCCGACGGCACTGGGGGCACACAGTGCGAGGGCCCCCGGCGGAGGCCCAGAGCTCCCGCAGGGCAAGGCGGGAAGAGCGACCTGCTCGAGCAGATGTCGGGGTGAGGGTGGGGTCGTGTGCTCTGAACTCGGAGGCCGGGGGGCTGCAAACTGGAGTCCGCGCACCCACCGGGGCCAGCAAGGGCTCCGGCGCTGACCGGTGTTGTCTGGCACAGCGACGAACCTGTGCGAGGTGCCGCCCAAGGACAGGGTGGACTGCGGCTACCCCGAGATCAGCTCCGAGCAGTGCACCAACCGGGGCTGCTGCTTCGACTCCAGCATCTACGGGGTGCCCTGGTGCTTCAAGCCTCTGCAGGACACGGGTAAGCCGTCCTGCGCGCACGGCGGCCTTCCCGGGTCCCCAGGGGGCCGCGCACTCCCGGGCAGGACCCCCGGCTCCGTGGCTGCCCGTCGGCGGAGGCCTCAGCCGGAGGAGTCGCACCCAGGGACGTCAGCGGCCGGGAGCGGTCCCCGGCTGTCCCTTTGCTGAGGGGTTTGTGCTGACTCTAGAAGCCGTTGTTTCGGAAAAGGTGTTCAAAGTCAAGGCGCTCGCTCCGTACAGGGAGCTGGGTAAAAACTACCCTGGAGAGGAGCGGAAAATGCACAGGTTTGGGAAGCTGGGCTG
Organism: Potos flavus; assembly: GCA_028534135.1. Lineage (NCBI taxonomy): Eukaryota > Metazoa > Chordata > Mammalia > Carnivora > Procyonidae > Potos > Potos flavus. The sequence goes on along the minus strand of CM052898.1, from coordinate 189,360,776 downwards.
ATGCCTGGAGCCACATTCAGCAAATCGTCGTTTGTGATGTGGTCCTGGCAGGACTCACAGTGGTGACCCCGGGCACTGAGCCCCCTCTGCACGCCCCCCTCTTCCCCAGCCCACCTCCACCCCGAGGGCACCCCCTCCCCTCCTCCGCCGAGCAGTGGGGTGGGGACAGCCACCCCGGGGAAGCCGCAAGCAGGTGTCGACCATGCGGGGGTGGGGGTGGGGGTGGGGGTGCGGCCCTGGCTCTGTCCGTGCCCCCCCACATCTGGGGCGTGAGCTCTGCTGGAAGCCGCCTGGCGGTCCAGATGCCACGTCGTCTTCTGGGAAGGACACAGGCGCCTTCCTGGAATCAGCCCGCGCCCTTTGTCCCCCGGTGATGAGGGAGTGGGGCCGCCTTCCAGCTGATGCGGGCTCCCCGATCGGATCGACGATGAGGCCCCCACCCCGCCCCGGGCCTCCTGCCCCTTCCGGGCAAACCCAGGCAGAGGCCCAGATAAGGCTTTGGGACCAGGAGGGAGTCGTCCGCTGCCTCCTTGCTGGCTGTCCCCGTTCTTTGGGGCCCCTCAGCGGAGGGGGGGAGGGGGCTGCACCTTCTCCTTCGGGTGCCGACAGTGGACCCTGCCGAGGCCCATCCTATCACGTGCCCGACCCCCTGGGTTCTGGTGGGACACATGACTGTTCTCCACGAGGTCGGACACTCCACATTTTCCCAGTGACTTGGGGAGAACGCAGCACAAAGCACTGACCTTGGAGCCTGTCTTGACCTTGAGAAGCCTGGCACCTGGTGGGTGAGGCCGAGGCTGGTCACGGGGACGGATGCCTGTGCTTTGTTTCCAGAATGCCGATTTTGAAGCCACGTGCACCAGCCCCGGACACACCGGGATAGGATTCCGCCCCACGCCTGTGTCCTCTGCCAGCTGCTCCCTGCTTTTCTCCCCCTGCTCCCGGCAAGCCCTTCCGCGGGAAGCTAGCGCCTGGGGCCTGATGTCTTAACGAATAAAGATCCCGTGCTCAGCATGAGGGCCGTTCCTCATTCCTGAGACTCGATGCTCTTGTGTTTTATTTCGGCCGAGCGGCTCTCCTTTCTCAGCGTCTCCCAGATGGGGGCGGCGGGAGGGGGTGCGCGCGCCTCCCAGCCCTCCCCCCACCCCGGGGCGGAAAGGTGACCCACGTGGCACTGTTGGCGTGAGGAGGTCACAGGTCTCAGACGAAGCCCGACGCCCAGCCGCCTTCTCAGCAGCCACCACGTCGTGCAAATTCAGAAAAGACATTTCAAATGTCAGTTTCAAAAAAAAAAAAAAAAAGAAGGTGATTACTATCTTCCTTCGTGAAGAGAGCAGAGCAATAAAGCCATCTTACCAGCTGCACTTCTGGGTGTTTCTTCCCAAGTCAAGTGTAACACCTGCGACCTTAGTGGCCTCCTCACTCTTCCTGCCGGAAACGGGCGCAGCGCTGTGAAGGAAGGAGCTGGCCTCACCATGAGGATTCTGTCTCGGGTCCTCAGGAAGTCCTAACGACCCCGCGATGCAGGGTGGTTCCCTCCGTCCCGGACTTTCTGGGACGCGTGGCTCCCCACCGACGTCACGTGGGGCCCCCGGGTGTCCCTCCGCTCGGGCCGGGCGTACCGGGCGCTGTTTCTGCCGCCCGCACCCTCCTTCGCCCAGAGATCCGATTTCCCGCGTGCTCCTTCCCGCCAACAGCCGTCAGGAAGGGGTGCAGCTCACAGAAATGGGGTCTCTTGGTCTGAGTCGTCCCCCTACCGAAAAGAGAC
>CM052898.1:189328161-189358508 GCA_028534135.1 Potos flavus | reverse complement strand
AGAAAGAAAGAAAGAAAGAAAGAAAATAAAGGAAAGAAAGGAAGAAAGAGAAAGAACTCTCCAGGCCCAGACGGCTTCCCTGGAGAATTCTACCAAGTGTTTAATGAATCCACATCAACTCTCTGAAATCTCCTCCGGAAATAGAAAAAGAGAGAACACTTCACAATTCATCTTATTTAAAGAGTATTACCTTGGTATCAGACAAAGATAATATTTTTAAAAAAACCCTACAGATCAAAATCTCTCATAAATATAAATGCAAAAGTCACTAACAAAATAGTAGCAAACAGAATTCAGCAATACACATTTAAAATGATACACTGCATCTAAGTGGGGTTTACCCCAAGCATGCATGTCTAGTTCAATATTTGCATGTCCATAGAGTTCACCATGTTAACAGACTAAAGAAGAAAAATCACACGATCATGCCAACTGATATGGACAAAGCCCTTGACAAAATTGAACACCTACTCATGATTTAAAAAAATAACTTAGAAAAATAGAAATAGAAGGCAATTTCCTCAACTTCCAGTAATCGCACTCCTGGACATTTGCCCTGAGAAATGAAAAATCACATTCAGACAAAAATTAGTACACATTTACAGCAGTTTTGTCTGTGATTAGCCAAAACCCACAAACAACACAGACGTCCGTCAACTGTGAAACTGTGCTCTGCACTGTGGCACACGACTCAGCAATACAAAGTAATGAACTACTCGACACCCGACAACCTGGGGGGATCTCCAGAGAATTCTCCGGGAAAAAGCCAAACTGAAGAGGTTAGACACCGTACAACTCCGTTCATGTGACATTCTTGAAACGACAAGATTACACAAATGGGGACAGACTTGTCATTGTCGGGGTTAAGGAGGGGATGGAGTGGAAAGAACGAGAATGGGGCTATTGGACGGTGGTGTGAGGGAGCCTCGTGTGGATGGCATTCTGCGTCAGGACTTTATGAGTCTCAACATCCGGGATGTGAGGTTGTACCTGTTTTGCAAGATGGGACCAAGAGGGGAGCTGGGTCAAGAGCACATAGGATCTCTCTGGGTTCTTCCTTGAAACTCCATGGGAACCTACAATTATCTCAAAACTCAAAGGTTAATTTTCTTTTAAGTCACAGGACTGTCCTGAGTGAGGCCACTCCAGACGAGGTGGCCTCATACCCACCCGTGGCACTGAGTAGACGTCACACGGACTATGGGGAATGAGGAAGTAAGTGGCGGAGTTTTGGGGATGAATAAGGAGAAGACATGAAACCAGAGAGTACCAGGTCGCTCGGGACCACGCAGTGGGCTGCTGGACAAGGAAGCGTTTGTGACTATTCTTTGTCAACTGTCAGCTTGAGAAGGTGAGGAGGGACAGGACAATTCTCTTCCTCCTTACTAGAACTCCCGTGCGTGCTCACGTGCCCGGGCACCTGCAGGGACAGTGACGGAAGGGATGCCGGTCCCATCATTAGCCATCCGTGGTGCTGGGCTGGTCCTCACCTCTCCAAGCCTCCACCCTCATCAGTAAGATGGGAATACTAAGAGTACCATGGGGACGGTTGAGTAAGATGGGAAGTTACGATGCCTGGAGCCGAGGAGAGGAAAGAGCAGAAGGCTCGTGGGCATCTAGCCTTGTCCTCCAGGTTCTGAGACCATGACCTTCCCTTGACCCTCCCCCAGTGTCGCCATTGCTCACCATTTTCCCAAACGGCTTACTCTTCTTTTCCTCCTGTGATGAACCTTTCTGCGTGGGACGTTCTACAAGGAAAAATGGATGGATAAATGTACAGAGGGCCTCCCAGCTCAGAGTGATGACATTCCAATGTCCAATGTGAAGGCATCAATATGGTAGTCCAAAGGTTAAAAGTTCTAGTCCTAGATAAATACGTCCTGGAGAACAGAACAGGCGGCATGGTGAACATTACTATATTGTGTATCTGAAAATTGCTAAGAGAAGAAATCTTAAACGCTCTTATCACAAGAAAAAAAATTATAACTACGTGCGGTGATGGGTGTTAACTAAGCTTTTTGCGTGTGATTATTTTGCAATATAAACATTATAAGATCATTATATTATACACTTTGGGATGAATCCAACGTTATATGTCAATTCTTTCTCAATAAAACTGGGGAAAAAATGAAGGCATCTCACTTTTCATTGAGAGGCAACCCATCCCAACTTACAGATCCATTGTGTTTCCCTCACTGGTCTGTGGGAGGTTCAGCTCATTCTCACTGAGCCCCAACTTCCAGCAGATACCTACCTCCTACTTGGGTCCCCGATATTTGCTGACTGGCTGATTTAAATCAGAGACACTTTACATCACAGCTCAAATTACAAATTACTGTTTGTGCCTATACTGACACACATGACATATTTTCTTTGACCTACGACAAATGACATTCGCTCCGTACATTTATATTGAAAAAAATTTTTTTTTACTAAAAAGCACTTTGTCCGTGACTTACCCATAAGCCGAGATGTAAACACTTGCCAAGGAGCCCTTCTGCTACAAAACATACCTTTCTGCAGGGAGATGTATTTATTCTGCAATTAATAAAGGGAAGTAGCCCCTGCATTATATAGGACAGAATTTCAATTTTCATCACTGCAGACATGTGAAAACCCCCACACCACAAACAATGATTTCAGTTTCTGCTCTCTGCACCTACAAGACAAATGGTTTTAAAATAGGCATAATGCAATCATATGTGTAATAATATGGCCGGTGTCACCGTTCCTGCAGCAAACAGGAAGCTTGTGAGGTTACTGAAGGTCAGTCTGCTCCCTCCAAGGTTACTGGCATAAAATAGCACCCGCTACCTGTCTGTCCACAGATTGGCCAAGTGTGAAATCTCCTCATTTCCCACTTTTGGTCAGATGAGAGATTTCACATTTGTGAACACTGTGGAATTTATTTATTTTTTCGTAACACAGGTTAAGAACAATTACAGCGAAGAGTGAAAAGCATCAGGCCTCTAGGGTAATAGTTAAGGATAAATGGAGTATTTCCTAGCGGAAGGGCTAGAATAACTTCAATAACACCATCTCACGACAGCCCTGGCCAGTGATTGTTGCTGCAAAGTGGGGGGCAAAGTGAGCTGGGGGAGCATCGGAGACCTCACAGCGTTAGGGGAGATTAGCCATCACCTGATAACAGAAACCGATAACCTCGGAGGCCGTGGTGGGTTCCAGAATTGTGCTCTGAACATTACGGCCATTAATTTATTTAATCCTCATCACAACTCCATGAGCCAGACACTATTATTATCTACAATGGGAAAGTAAGGCACAGAGAGGTTACATAACTTGCCTGAGGTCACACAGCAAGAACGTATCCAATCTCAGATCCGAAACAGTCAAGTCTGGCTCCAGAGATCACAAAACTTTTTCCCTGTAAGAAGGATTCTTTTTTTTTCTTCTTTAAAGCAAAGCACAAAAATTGTAGCATAAGGCTTGGTGAATTTTACATATCTATACGCTTGTATATTCACCACCCAGATCACGACGTAGAACATTTCCATCTAGAACATTTCCACCGTGGGAAATGTTCCTTGTGCCCGGTCCCAATCCATCCCCGTCTCTAAAGATAAGCACGACTCTGGCTTCGATCACCGTAGATTAGTTTCGTTTATGCTTGATCTTCATGTAATAGGCGTAGGGTTTGTCCTTCCTTGTGTCTGGGTTCTTCCGCTCAACAGTATGTTTCTGAAACTCATCCATGCTGTCATCGGTACCCCCAGTTCCTGCCTCTATCGTTGACTTTTCCTTTCTGCTACTACTGACGGACACCTGAGTTGTGGCTGGTTCTCACCCATCCTCAATAAAGCCGCTGTCCGTCTTCTTGCTCATGTCTCCTGGTGGACACGGACATTCATTGCCCTGGAGGACATCCCTGGAAGTGACATCTCTGGGTTACGGGATAAGAATGTTTGACTTTAGTAAATACTGCCAATCAGCTTTCCAAATTTCTACCAGTCTGTACTCCCACCAGCAAGGTAAACCCCTGCTGCTTCATACCCTTGCCCCCCACGTGGCATTTTCAGGTTTTTTTTTTAAATATGGCCACCCTGATAGGTGTGTGACAATTGTACCACCAAGGTTTTAATTTGCTTTTCTGTCCTGACTAATGATGTGCACGTTCAAGTTCCTCCTCATTTTAAAATTGCATTGTTTTGCTTTTAGGATTGATCTGTAGGATTTCTTGACATGTTCTGGATAGGCGTTCTCCCTTATATGGATACCCCGCAAATGTGTTCTCCCCATCTAAGCTCTCCATTCAGTGTCTTAATGTTTTTTTGTGATAGGAGTTCCTCATTTTAATAAAACCCAATTTATCACTATTTTCCTTTATGGTTATGGGTTGGGGTTGTCTTTGTATGCGTGTCTTCTCTAAGAAATCTCTGCCTACCACAAGAATATGAAAATAGTTTCCTATGTTTTCTTCTAGAAGCGCCATTGTTTTGGTTTCCGCATCTAAGTTTATGATCCATCTTAAATTAATTTATCTGTGAAAGGCAGAGGTCCAGGGGCACATTTCCATATGCTCGCTCAATTGTTCCAGGGCAAATTCACTGAAAACACCATCCTTTCTCCATCAAACTGCATTGTCGCTTTGATATAATCAAGTAGCCGTACGTAGGAGGAAGGTGCATTTCTGGATGTCTACTCTGTTTCATTGGTCTGTCTGTCTGTCCTTACACCAACATCACACCATCTCCGTTACTGCCGTTTTCAAGGAAGTCCCGAAATACGACAGCGATCTAGACCCTTTGTGTTTCCATATAAATTTTAGAATCAGCTTGTCAATTATCATCAGAAAGGGGAAGAAGAGAAGAAAGCAACGTATTAGAGTTTTGAATGGGATCGCAATGATCTACAGATCCCTTTGAGGAGAACGGACATCTTACGACACCGAGTGTCCTCACCCACGTCTCTGGGCTACCTCCACATCCCTGGTCATCTTTGGTTTCTCTCAGCGGTGCTATAATTTTCAGTGCATAGTTCTTGTCCACTGAATAAATCTTTATAGTTAGATTTCTTCTTTTTTGTATTTTTATAGTATTAGAAATTATATGTTTGAACCTCGCTGTCCAGTTGTTTCTGGCTACAACGTAGAAATAAAAATGGGTTTTTCTATATGGAGACTTTATATCTTGCAGCTTTGCTAAAACCGATTATTTATTACTTCCAATAATAATCTCCAATAATAGGGGCGCCTGGGTGGCTCAGTGGGTTAAAGCCTCTGCCTTCGGCTCAGGTCATGATCTCAGGGTCCTGGGATCGAGCCCCGCGTCCGACTGTCTGCTCAGTGGGGAGCCTGGTTCCCCCTCCCTCTCTGCCTGCCTATCTACCTACTTGTGGTCTCTCTCTCTCTCTCTGTCAAATTAAAAAAAAAAAAAATCTCCAATAATAACCTCTGATCTTTATTAGTTCCTTCTTTCTGCGGGCTTTGGGTTTAGTTTGCTCTACTTTTTCTAGGTTCTCAAGGTGGAAGACCAGGTTATTGATCTGGAGATCTTTTTTAATACTGGCATATACAGTTCTAAACTCCCCTCTGGGCACCGCTTTCTCTGCCCCTGCAAATTTTGATATGTTGCGTTTTCATTTTCACTCATAGCAAAGTATATTCTAATTTCCCTTGCAACTTCGTCTTTGAAGTATTGTTTATTTAAGAGCATGTAGTTTAATTTCCACATATTAGTGAATTTCTCAAAATCATCTATGACTGACAATAGTTTATAAATTGATTTATTAGGTAGTTTTGCTATGATGTGCCTAAGTTGGATTTTTTTTTTTAATTATTCATCCTGGTTGGATTTAGTTTCTTGGACCCATGGGTAACTACCTTTCATAAGATTTGGAAAATATTTAGTTATTATTTCTTCAAATACTGCTTCTCTCCCCCCTTCCCTCTCCCTCTTTCTCCCCTCATTTTCCAATATATCAGCTATACCTGTGTTGCTCCCCGTCATGTCCTTCCTACGTGTCTTGCACTTTATTCTGTGTTTATAATTTTTTTCTCTCTGTGATTCACTCTGGATATTTTCTATTGATCTGTCCTCAAATTTATTTTCTTGCGTTCTGCTGTATCTAGTCTGCAGTTGCAGCCATCTCAAATACCCTCATTTAAAATATTTATTTGTGCATCTAGAATGTCCATTTGATGATTTTTGTAGATTCCGGTTCCCCTGTGAAATGCTCCCCTCTTTGCATCGATTTTATCTATCTTTTACTCTCTTTTTCACAGATTTATCATGGTTATTTTGAAGTCAGGCCCTGCTAATGCTTTCTCTGAGTCGATCTCTGAAGTTTGACCTGTATACATGCAGGCCGTTTCCACAGAGGAAACGATGCCTTACTTCTCACCTACAGCTTGTGGCTGTTCGGGGTGGGCTGTCTCAGGGTGCTCTTACTGCACTCCCAAGAATTGGTCAGGGGATGAGTGTTGCAATCCACTCTTGGTAATAACACCCAGGCAATAACCCAAACTATGTTGTCACTGGAAATCAGGAAGCATCTGTCCCTTCCACAAACAACACTCCATTGTCTTGGCAACGCCCAAGTCTACAGATAGAAATCACTTTCACCATCTTCCTTGAATTGGACCCTCCATACGGAAGCTTGCCATTTCCCCCATTTATGATCCACGATTGGAGTAAAATGTTCCCAAACCGGGTTTCCCGGCAGAACCTTCTGGAAGAGATATCAACATCTCCCTTCACCCCAGAATGTGAATCAGCACCCCTGGGGGAGTCAGGAACGAGGTCCAGGGCCGCACCTCGGGGCCGCTGTTGGGCCAATGGAGGTGGCCCAGACTGAGGGAGGTGCCCCCCATCTCTTTCACAACCCTTGGCTGCCACCCCACCCACGGTCCCGGGAGCTCTACGCCCCGGCAGCAAGGGGCTGATCCTCTTTTCTAAGTTAGCCTGCTGATTTGAGCCTGCCAGTGGCCCGCACCCTCTGTGCCCGTCCCCCGGAGTGGTACAGTCTGAGGTTGCTATGGGGCAAGATTGTGGCATACAGACTGAGGGCCTTGAGGGCACGGGGATGAGGGTGGGCCTTTCCTGATGAACCGCAGGTTAAGAAAGGAGAAGTAAAGCGTGAGCCCAAGTCAACTGCCTTATTTGCTCTTCCAGAAAAGTCCTGGAATATTTTCTTGCTATGCCAAAGGTTAAATGGGTTTGAGAAGAACAGGCACAAAAAAACGACGAGGACAACAACAACAAAAAGCAGGAAGTTGGGGGCAGAGCCTTTTGTCCCCAACACCGGAAGAGGGGTCCTAAGATGTTCCCACAGCCACCTTTTCCTGTTGGCTAATTTCAGAACATGGACACCGGAGAAGCACAGAGTATGTCACACGGTCGGGACTGAAAAACATACAAATGCCGTTTGATAGAAGTCGCAAGGATGCTGGCAAAACCTCAGGTCTGCTCACACGCGGGGACAGTCACGAGGGCCATGGGAAAGAGTGTTGGTGCAGCCCTAGAGCCCAGAGGAGACAAAAGCAAACGCAGCCAAGCGCCTCCGCGGGGTCAGAGGGCCCGGAAGGCAGGACGGATGGCTGCGGGTCTGACCAGAGCTCGTCTAAGGCTCAGCCGCTCTCCCCGCGGCCACCGGCAAACGTGGACAAGTGCTGGTCGCCGTCCTGTGTTTGGGCCAATCCGAGCGGGCCTTGAGCGTGGAGCAGCTTGCAGACAGGGCCACGGAGACATCATCGAACGTCTAGAGCCCGTGAGAACCAGCCCTGACCGCTGAGCGTGTTAAGAGAATTCCGTCCGGGCGGTATCGGTCCTGCAAGACAGAGCTGAGCGCGAGGCTCCATTACGGCCTCCCGGCCTTCCGGGCCCCCTCTTTAGGCCACACCCGCCCAGAACCAACGCGCCGGTCCTTGGTATCAGGACATCAACTGCCAAGGACTTTGCTTTTTGAATCCTAGAAATCCCAACTTGCAGATTTGGGCTCTAGAAGCTCTTTACAAAATGCGGGTGGAGCATGGCAGAGAGGAATCCTTGCGCTCCGCGCCTCAGCAGCCCCAACCCCCGTGGAGTGCAGGACGCGGGGCGCACGATGGCGGCGTCACCCCTCCACCTCGGCCGGTCCCAGTCCGTGGGGGTGGGGGAAGGGACGCGCTGCCTCCGGGGTGCTGGCATTCCTTGCACGGGGCGTGCCAGCGCTTTCTCCCAGTTCTTGTGGAGAATTGAGAATGCATTTTCCCATAGACACAGGGGTTAGGTTCCCAGGCCGAGCCATAAAAGCCCATTCTTGTTTCCCTTGTAGATAGCCTGCATTACTGCAATTCTTCCCCGTACTAAATTGTGGAGCTCGGTAGAGAGAGCCCTACAGCGCTGTGTTCGTCGGAAAATAGCCCCAACTCAGCCTCTGACCTCCAGGGCGCAGGGTATGGGCTGGGTCCTCCCTTCTGCACAAAACCCATCTTCGGGGACACAGGCCCTGGGGCTCCCACCTGCGTCCAGGTGGGGCCCGGGGTGGGGACCACTGTGGCCCAGAGGGGGCAAGGCCAGGGCCATGGAGGCAAAGCAGGGAATTGGTGGGAAGAGCTGAGTCCCAGGCTGACCCAGTGTTTCCTACATAAAGATTTAAGTCATTTCTGAGAGTGAATTCTGGAGTCCTATGCTGGCTTGTGGATCTCCCTTACAAGCAAGAGCAGAGGAGGTGAACCAGCCAGAGCTCTCCGTTGGGACAAAGGATCCAACCTCGGGTTCATCCTGCAGGCCAAGTTGGGTCAGTCAGGATGACCGTCCTTGCCTTCATCTCTGGCAGGCCATGCCTGGACTCAGCAGGATGGGGTGCCCTGATCGATTAGTGATGTCTGCCAAGGGAAGGGGCATGGCAGTCTGCGATTAGTGATGTCTGCCAAGGGAAGGGGCAGGGGCAGACTAAGCGTGTTTGCCAACCCTGGCTACAACCTCACGGGGAAAGTCAGTACCTGCCATATTTTTAGAAATCCCCAAGGAAAGATGTGCTCTTATACGCAAGAGGACACTTGGATTATTTTCAGAAGTCCTTCATAGAAGCAGTACTTGTCAAAGAATCTCCAGTTGGGCACAGGAATCTGAAACTATTGTGTGCCCAGTGATGTCTAGGCATTGCAGGGAAAAAGAATGTGATCATGTTCTGGGGGAAAGGCTTTCCTATACCTAACATTCCTGTTGCCTGGATAGCCAAAATCGCTGTGTTGAAAGGTTCCTATCTCTTGCTTCCAGAAAGACATAGCTACCTAAGACATGCATAGCCACTATGCACTGCCCCCGAATCCTTACTGGAATTTTATCTTACCACACTTCATGTGTCTTCATAATTGTACATTAATGGATTAGGGGGAAGTAAAATCGTATTTTGGTGATTGATTTACAACATGTGAAGATGCTTTCTCTAAGATGCTAAAATTCTATTATTGTCGTGTAAAAATGTTTTTCATCGGTGGATACCCCCTCAAACTCTGTGTTTCAATGGGACCTTCTCCGGAGGCATTTCCGGGGTGTGACTAGGCACGCCAGGACCAAGGCCAGCGCACCATGAACCCCCGCCAGGAGGCTACCTTTACGTAGCAGAAACAGCAAAACTTCTGGTGCCCCACTGAAAAGTTTGCTTCCCACAGCCCAGCTCAGAACCAAGACAGGGGACTGTGGACCCAAAGGCGTTCACATGACCCGCAACCCAGCTCTCCAGCAGAGCTCGTGCTGGGTCTGCAGCCTCTGGTGGAAAGAGCTGCCTGGTTCCCCGACCCCTGCAGAGGTCAGGTCTCCCCTGAAACCCACTGCAAATCTTTCAGGCTTTTTCAGTAAAAAAGATGTCTTGTTATTAACATAGTGAGCTCAACTCACAGGAGGCGACCACATTTAGGAGGTTCTTTTGAGTGAATGGATAAAAGATGGACAGATGGATGGGTGGTGGATGATGGATAGACAGATTTGCATGATAGGTAGATGACAATAGATTTTTTTAAAGATTTTATTTAAGAGGGGTGGGGGGATAAGTGAGCCTGGTGGTGGGTATTGAGGAGGGCATGTATTGCTTGGAGCACTGGGTGTGGTACATACACAATGAATCTTGAAACACTGAAAAAATCAAATTAAAAAATAAAGATTTTATTTGTTTTTCTGAGAGAGAGAGAGAGTGAGAGAGAGCATGAGCAGAGGGAGAGAGAGGGAGAAGCAGACTCCCCGCTGAGCGGGGAGTCCGAGGCGGGACTCGATCCCAGGACCCTGGGATCATGACCTGAGCCGAAGGCAGTCGCTTCACCAGCTGAGCCACCCGGGCGCCCTGATGATGATAGATTTTAGGTGAGTAAACGCCCAGCCTAGGCCTTCTTGCTGGTCTGTATTTAACGTCCCCGCTTTGGTCTGGGAGGCCAAAGCCCCTGGCTGCAGGTTTGCTCGACCTTCTAGAGCCATCCGTGTAACAAACAACAGGCTGCCCAGCTCCCCCACGGCCGCCTGGCTGTCACGGCCTCAGCGGTGACATTTCATCATGGAAAACGCCCTGGTGGCGCCTTTTGACCTCGTCATTGCCGACGCTCCTGCAGCACCTCTCCACCCGGAGAGGACGAGGGGACAGCCGTCAGACCTCTCCACCCTCTATAACTGCCTCCTGAGCCTTCGGCTGGCCGGGCAGGCGGGCCTCCTAGAGTATCGTCTCTGGGGCACTGACCACCCCACTTCCCACGAGCGGCTGCCGGTGTGTGTGACAGGCCTCGAGGTGTCGGTCCTGCTGGCAGAGGACGGGTGTGCCCTCCCGGCAGCCAGCACCCAGCCATCCCTTCGGCCAGCGCTGGGCTGCAGAGGTAAGGAAAAGAGAAATATGGCCCTTCGGACCCAAACCACTTAAGCCGGCTTGTTTACAACCCCTAATCTGTTTTAGACACCAAATTTTGATATGCCACGCTTTGTCCCAAGTGGAAGATGTCTGTACCTGTTTCCGTGATTATGAAAACGAGTGCCTGCCGCATGCCAGGCACCTCGCTCAGCTGTCTACACACTTTGTGTGCCTTACTCCTTAGGACAGCCCGGAGGTGGAGGAATGATTTCCGGTGACCGATTATCCTGGTTTTCCCAGGACTGGGGGCAGCAGCGACAGGAGTCCCTGGGACGTGGGACTTTCGGCGCTGAAACCAGGATGAGTCGGTCACTCTATAATACCCCCACTTTGCAGATGAGGCGACTGAGGCCCAGAGGGCTCTGCAGCTTGTCCGGGCTGCAGAGAGAGTGAGGCGGCCGGATCCCAGTCCTGCTGGTTCCGAGTCCGGGCCATTCCCCCATGACTTTCTCTGATTGTTCTTATTTATACAGAACTATCAAAACATCTTTTTGTAAAGATTTTATTTATTATTTATTTGACAGAGAGAGAGCACGGGCAGGGGGAGTGGCAGGTAGAAGGAGAAGCAGGCTCCCCGCTGAGCAAGGAACCCAATGCGGGACTTGATCCCAGAACTCTGGGATCATGACCTGAGCCGAAGGCGAACGCTTAACCCACTGAGCCACCCACGTGCCCCTCAAAACACCTTTCTTAATGGTCTAGCCACAAACTGAGAACGTCTCTTTCCAAGCCTTAAATTAATCCTGAAGACATAAGGAACAGACGGTGGGACAGGCTCGACGGGACATGAGCTACACCATTCAGTCCCTACGGGACACACTCCTGCCCTAACTGGGCATCACTGCGCCGACCTCAGACACTTCGGCACCTCGGCCGGGCTCCTACACCCCGCCCCGCCCCTCTCCCCTCCGTGGGGACCGCTCCCATTCTGCTCCCAACCCAGCACCTCCGTCTGAAGATAGAAACAGGTTTGTCGATGAGTCTTAACGCCGGGTACAAGATACATGATGGTTCGTCATACTATTCTCTCTGCTGTTACGCTTAGAAGTTTTTATATTAAAATGTAAAGAGAGGGCGCCCGGGGGGCTTAGTCAGTGAAGCCTCTGCCCTCGGCTCAGGTCATGATCTCAGGGACCTGGGATCGAGCCCCGCATCGGGCTCTGCACTCAGTGGGGAGTCTGCTTGGGATTCTCTCTCCCTCTCCTTCTGCCCCTCACCTCCCACCTCTGGCTCACGCTTGTTCATGCGCCCTCTCTAAAAGAAATAACTAGAGTCGCGCCGTGGAAGCATGCCGGACTAAATAAATAAATAAACAAATACTTTTTTAGAATCTTGAGGGTTGTGGATACAGTGTTTCTCGAAGAGATGTTTAAAACCCTAAAAGCTTCCATTAGAAAAGAGGAAAGGCCAAGATAATAATGAACTAGATTTCCAAATGCAAGAAGTCAGAAGAAGAATGAGCAAATAAGCCCAAAGAAAATGGAAGGAAGTCATAAGTGCCCAAGAGGCATTACTAGATTAGAAAACAACGTGCTCCAGATGTGCCGTCTGCAGCTCAGATCCACCCGCGCCAGCTGTGGCCTCGGCAAACAGGTGCATGCAGCTTCGGCTCCCTTCGGCCGACGGCTCTCACCTCCAGCTCGCCCAGCCCCACATCTCTCACGTCCTGTACCCCCTGCTGCACCGCCTTCTCGGATGCCTTGGAAGGGGGTTGCCAGAGGGACCCTACTCCCCGTTCAGCCCTGAGTTGCCCAGAAGCACAGAAGGTGAGATGTCTCATGGAATAACGTCGCCAGTCGGGAGGTGGGAGCCCCAACCTTCCTTCCTCGGACAAAGAAGTCTGGAAAGTTCTACGCCCTTCCCAATAGATCCCAGCTGGGTCAAGCCCCGGTTGCTCACAGCACTGGCCAGTATCTAGTGTCTGAAAGGTAGGAAATGTGCATTCTTTCAAGTGCACATGGCACTAGGCTAATTAACTACAAGGGAAGGTTTTGATTTTTTTTTTCCAGAAAGTTTCAACACATTTTAAAAATTGCCATTATCCAGAGCACATTCTTAGACCTCGGTGCAATTAAATTACAAATCAATAACACAAACGCTTCAAAAGTTTGTTGAGAAAATGTAAACACTCTGCTAAATGACTCTGGAATTAGGAAATCACAATAGAAATCATGAGACACGACCCCCCCCCCCACCCACCCACCCAGTGGCTGGCTAGCGAGAACTCACGATTCTCCAACAGCTAAATGCCACCTCCAGAAGCAACGACAAAAATCAACAAACCCAAAAGTGAGTTCTCCGTAAAACTCAGAAAAGAGGCAAACCTCTAGCCTGAAAGATACAGAAGAGAGGGGGCGGCGTGAGGTGGGGGGAGGGAGAGAGGGAGGCAACAAATTATGACTAATAGGAATGAAAAGTGGGAACTAATTACAGGGGAAATTAAAAACACACTTAAGAGATACTATGAATAACTTTATCCAATGAATCTGGAAACAGCAATGAAATGGATGATCTTTAGAAAAGGGAAAATCACTAAAAGTGAATCAAGAAGAGAACAAAAGCCGGAATAAACGCTTAACCCTTCTATAAATAGAATCCGTAGCCAAAATTCTCCCACATCCCTAGGCATCCCAGACTGAGTTTCAGTTGAATTTGATCAAATCTTCATGAACTAGATCACTTTCATCTTATACAAACTGTTTCAAAGGACAGAAAAAGAAAGAATGTCATACGATGTGTGGTGAGAAGCTAGTATAGGTTTGACAAGAAAATTGGACTGCAAAGATAGATATGTGCAACTCAACCCCAAAGACTTAATATCTAGACTATATAAAGAAATCCGACAAATTAACAGCACACAAAAAAAATCTATCATTTAAAATGTGCAGAGTAGATGAGTAGGAAATTCACAGAAGAAACTCAAGCATCTACGAGACACGTGAAAATGTGCTCAAATTTGTCAGTAAGCATGGAGCTGGAAATGAAAGCCATGACCTCCCGTCTCACACTTCTCAGACTGGCAGATACTTGAAATCTATCAATAATGAGCGTCCCCAAGCGTGTGGAGGGGCAAGACTTCTCGTTCCTTCAGTGGGGGGCGTGAAATGGTACAACTACGTTGGAGGGCGATCAGGCCGCATTTGGTGAAGTTGAAAACCCCTGTTCCTATTCTTTACAACCTGATTCTTTCAAAGCTGAAGGGGAGGGGGCGTGCAGTCCTGCTTACACGGTCAGTGGATGGCTGTAGCTGGCTCTGGCCCTCAGGCAGCCGCCTCTCAAATAAGGAGAATCATCGTGTACGGTGATTCATCTCTTAGTGGCATTTGAACATTTTAATAAATCAAGACTTTTTTTCACTTGAACGATTGTCTTATAATTAAAAAAAAAAAGAAAGAAAGAAAAACTTCCAAAGTGTTTAATCCAAATAGAAGATCCAACCACCAAATGTCAGCTCTTTGAATGTGTCAATGTAAGTGATGTCAAAATTGCAAGTAGGGGGAAAAAAAAACAGTGGGTGTATTTTTAGCCTTAATGCTAACATGAAGCATCCAGTGCGATCATGTGAAAATGTTTCCCAGAACATTTTAACCACTTGAAAAACGGCCTGTTTTCTAAAAGGAAACCAAGGGTATTTTGCGGAGGAGATCCATGTTTCTAAGAAGTTGAATTGGATTTTGAGGGAATGGCATCATGAAAGAGACTGCTTTTAGGAATTGGTCCTCTCCAACTCTGCACGCATATACTGGGCTTCTAAGTCAGCCTTTTCAGCCACAAGGAACACGGGGACCATCACGCTGAGCTCCTTATTTGACAGATGACGAACATCGTAAAGCATTTCTCCCGTTTCACTGTAAATTCTTAGGAGACCATGGTGTGTCTTCCCAGCTACCTGGAGATCTTTCTCACCTTTGAGGGAGCACAGCATCCCAGTGGGAAAGCGCCAGTAAGCCGGAGCTGTTCTAGGAGATGCACGATACCTCAATGTGGGGTTTTGTACATTCCGATGTTGAACCTTAAAGCAGGTACTGCTTTGAGGTTCCAGAAAGAAATGGGAAAGCAGTTTCATACCACCCCCAACAGCAACTGGGTGGCTCTGGGGGCCTAGGGTACATAGGAATAACTTGATGGGTGGGGGATGTTGTGCAATGATGTGTTAGGGCAATGTGCAGAGCTGGGGAGAACACAAAGAAGACACTTTTGTAAACATCTTAACAGTTCTTCAGTTGATTTGAAAGCATTTACTGAACATCCGCTATGACGCAAGTCGTCACGCAAGGTAGACCCTGGGAGGAGTCTGGACCTGTGGGCACTCGGTCTCCAACTCAGTCTTCACAACCTAAGTTCTGTGAATGCATGAATGCACACATGAACACACACACACACACACACGCATCCAAACATAATAAATCTTTAACCAGTA
Organism: Potos flavus; assembly: GCA_028534135.1. Taxonomy (NCBI): domain Eukaryota; kingdom Metazoa; phylum Chordata; class Mammalia; order Carnivora; family Procyonidae; genus Potos; species Potos flavus. The sequence goes on along the minus strand of CM052898.1, from coordinate 189,343,258 downwards.
TCTGATCGAGCGTCCATGATTTGTAGAAGCCTGAAGAAGAACACAGTTTCTGTGCGATGCAGCAGCTGGATGACTTCTAGAAAGAGACGGAAGTGTCAGGTGTGTATTGGAGTTAGATTCACCAGCATTAATTATATACCCATTGTGGGTAGGGAAGAAGTCCCCGAGTGGTATCACCGAATGACCAAGGGGGGGGTCCCTAGTTTTGAGGACCCAGAGCATTTCTTCACTGCTTTATAAAGCCAACTTCGAACTTGCCATTTGAGGTCATTTCTTATAACAATCCATCAGATTAAAATACATACATGGCAGCTAAGAGAAGACATGAGGAGCCAAGAAGCTGTGAGGGGAGCTGAGCTGATCACGAGGCTTCCGCCGCAAGCGAGTGGCCTAGGGAAGGTGTGCAAGCAAACGCCAGAGCGAGGCCATCAGGAAAACATACTGACATTTTTGAGAACGCTGCCAGAGAGAGCAAGAAGACCGAGGTAGCCTCCTGTGCACAAGGCAATGCCGGCAGGGGGAAGGTCTGTGTGCTGGGAATTCAAGAGGCCAAGCACAGCAGGCGGAAAGGCACACATTGCAAAGACATTCCTGGGCTAGAAGTTCCCAACTTAGAGATGTTGCCGACTGTCTGAATTCTTGAAATCGAGGTTTAAGTGCATTGCCGGCATAAACGGGCTGCATGTGAAGAAACGGACCCAGAAGGCTGGGTATGATGAAAACCCTGGCAACAGATGCCGCAGGCGGCAAGGTCTGAAAAGGAAACGCGCTATGTAAGGACATCCAGCCTCGCTCCAGAAAGGATCGGGTGTAGGATATAAGCTCTCTGTGGGCCTATCGGGGCTAAAGGGAATTTAAAAAACAGGCTACGGGAAACCAGGGTCTCACTCTGGTGCGGCTGGTGTATCCAGCACCCCTCCTGCCTTTCTTTCGTTAACTAACCCCTGTGTCCTGGGGCGAAACCCTCGCCCCTGGACCCAGGAAGCGCTGCCATCTTGTCAACCATGTGATTCAGCCTGACCAATCAGAGTCCCCACCTCACAGCCACAGTGATTGGTTTGGACTGCTCATGTGACTTGGGCTGGGCCAATCAGAGCCCTTCCTGGCCTCGGCCCTGGAGGCCGTGGGAAAGCTGTGTGTGTCCCCCCGCGCTGAGCCAGCCCCGCCCGGAGAGCATCTCTGAGGGTTGGCATGGCCCCAGCCCTGCGGGGGTCCCGCGGGTGCGCCTGGGCTCCCCACCTGGGTGAGCCCGTAAGCGCCCTGTTTTGCTCAGGCTGCTTTGGGGTGGTTGCCGCTCAGAAAGACTCCTGACTAATACAGCCTTTTAGGATAATGGTTTTTAAAGTGGCGCCTTTAGGAAATTACAGCTAATAATTGCCCAAAATAAAAATAGAACTGCTGTTCATTGAGGCCATTGAGAGGGAAATGATCTACATTTTAGAGGTACAGATAAACCTTTGTGCTTATGCATTATTTCCCCAAACTCTCCCTCTCCCTCCCCCCTCCATTCCTCTCTCTCCCTGTGTCCCTGTCTCTCTGTCTCTGCCTCTCTTTCCCAGGCGTGCACACGTGCACACACACACACACACACCCTTCATAAAGTGCTAAGGAATGAAATCGATTTTCCCAGGTGCTAAGATGGCCTTAAGTACTCGAGAGTCATAATTTACCAAATGACACCTTACCCTTTTGGAAGGGATAATGGAACTTCTAAAACAACAGCTGGCTCCCTTTCTCGGAGCAGTTTCTGAATTGGTCGAATCAGGCTGGCTAGTTCCAGAAAATTCTAAGCTCCAGCCGTAGACTGCCATTTTTAAATGCAAAGGAGATAGGGGCACTGTCTTGTGTGGTAGAGCTGCTGGGGGTCTTACTTGAGAATCTGGAAGGTTCTTCTGGAGCTCCCCGAAGGGCCACACAGAATGTCTCCTGAGGAAAAGGCCCTACCCTCATTCGCCTTGGGGGGGGGGGGTCTGGATTCACTGATCTCTCTGTGCAATGTCTAGGTTAGAGGCCCCTGTGTCCCTGCCAGCCACACCCGGCAGCTCTCCACACTGATCAGGACCCAGATTGACCCAGAATGGTGTTTTGTTGTTGTTGTTGTTGTTTTGGTTTTTTGTGGGGTTTTTTGGTCAGATCCTGGCCTAGCCTTCAGGTTCAGAGAGGTCCCTGCTTCCCGGGCCCCCTGGATGCTGGGAGTTCCAGCCGCTGACTCAGCCAGTGCCCACTGCTCTAGCTCACCAGGCCACCGTCCAGGTGCCCACAGGTGTCGGCTGCTTCCCAAAGCAGCCCCTCATCTCCCCACCCCTCCCCTGGGCACCCCAGAGAGACAAAGCCCTGAGAATGTGGCAGCACTGGCCCAGGAGTCACAAGACCCCATAACCCAGGCCAGTTCTAACAGCAGGGGCTGTGGGGCCTTGGAGAAGTCATCGAGCCTCTCTGGGCCACAACTTCCCTGTGTAGAAGTGAATGGACTGGACGAGGTCAGTGTTTCCCACCGTCCACGGCCCAAGGCTGGAGCCGGGTGGTGGGGCTGGTGGGGAGGGGGCGGAGCTGGAAGTGTCCCCTCCCCTCTGCAACCAGGCAGTTCCGGTTCCATCTGAGTCACGGAACAGTGGGATCCTGGGGGTGGGAGGGGAAGGTATGAAATCCACCTCAGTGCATGACCCTCAAGGGCTTTTCTAGTTCTGGGACGCAGCGAACAGGGAAACCAATGGCTCCTCCATAAATGCATCAGAAAAACGAAGATAAACCTGGAGAGAATGGATGGTCATTTGGGGGGAACAACCCCATGCCCCCCTTTGGCCATGAAACACTGACTTCCTTCCAGCAGAGAAATAATGGATACCTGGTCCCCTCCGCATCCTATCAATAAGTGCTTTGTACATATTGGTAACTGAATAAAATATGAAACAATTGTTTCATAAGCTCAACAATTGTTGAGCTTAGGTTTAATTTTACACTTGAAAGAAAATTCTTTAGTTTTGAATCTTGGAACACTGAAAAAATAAAATGAAAGTAATTGGGGAAAAAAATAAAACAATCCCAATAAAAGTGGAAATAGAGGGGCGCCTGGGTGGCTCCGTGGGTTAAAGCCTCTGCCTTCGGCTCAGGTCATGATCCCGGGGTCCTGGGATCGAGCCCCGCATCGGGCTCTCTGCTCAGCGGGGAGCCTGCTTCCCCCTCTCTCTGCCTGCCTCTCTGCCTACTTGTGATCTCTCTCTCTCTCTCTGTCAAATAAATAAATAGAATCTTTAAAAAAAAAAAAGTGGAAATAGAAAAATAAAAAATTAAAATTAAAATTAAAAACCTTATGTGTGTATTAAAGATCACTCTTTGAAACAAGTTCTCTCCTCTAATAGAAGGCTAAAACTAGCTGGAAGGGGGAATATTATTTTTTGATTTTCTATTTATTGACATAGAATTTTTTTTTAAAGCACACTGGGAACGTTTTTATAATCCTCTCAACATTTCAAGGATTAGAAAATTAGAGAAAGGTCAGTAAAGCAGGGTAAAATCCATAATGCTCTGATTGTTCTGAATTCAAAATGCTAGAAGAGAAATATTTTCACAGCCACAGTTTCGGAAGGACTCACTGTTGGCCATTGTGAGCCCATCGAGGGAGAGGCTTTAACTCTCCCTGAGCCGCTCAGCCGCAGTGGGGAGCCTTCGGGATCTAAATTTGCAGCTGTGCGCGTGAGACGTCCATATCCCAGGTGATTAACACCATCTACACTCTCAAGCACTCGATGACCTCGTGCAGCTGCAGAGAAACCTTGACCTTTCATGCAGCTGCTCAGTGGCCTCTGTTTCCCCCAATGAGATCGGGAGCAGTCAGGTCCCGACTCAAGCAGCAGGCTCGGGGATCGCACGGCTGTCCCGACCGGCCACGGCACGATCCGGGGTGGCCCACTCCATTCCCCGACCCCACCCAGGGTCCCCTTTGTTCACAACATAAGCACCTCTGAGGCCTCCGGACACAATGACATACCCAGTGGGGCCGCGCCCGGCAGCTCCTGGAAGGTGGCCAAAGTCACGCCTGATCTGTGACCTGAGTCCTGATCTGTGACCTTTGAAGTTCAGGTCTCTTCGAGGCCCCTGTTTTCCACTTCTCGCCTGCCAGGTTGTGGTGGGGCGGAAGGAGACAAAATATATATAAAAGTAATTAGGAGCCATTGGAGATGCTGTCTGCCGGCTGGAGGGCATTCCACCTGTGCCCAGCAGTGGCATCCCAGCCGTCTGGGCATCCCTCAGTGAGTAAGTCAGTCAGGAAATCAGTGAGTCCTGCAACGTTTGTTGGAAGCCCCGGGCACTGTGCGAAGGCTAATGGATGAATAGATACTGTTTCTGCTCTCAAGGACTTTATTGTCTAATGTGTGAGAAAGACAAATAAATAATAACAGCACGAAAATGCTGCAGGCACAGTACAGCCAGTCCGCTCTGGAAGCGAGAGGAAGGGCGATGCACTTTCACAAAATCGTGTGTTTTGGGGACATTTTATGTCACTATTTTTATCTGAAAATTATTTTAAAAGACCCGCTTTAAAACATGATCGCCACGCACTGTGGGATTCCTAATACATGTAAAAGTAGAATGCGTGACAACAATACGACAAAGGTGGGGCGCCTGGGTGGCTCAGTGGGTTAAAGCCTCTGCCTTCGGCTCAGGTCATGATCTCAGGGTCCTGGGATCGAGCCCCGCATCAGGCTCTCTGCTCAGCGGGGAGCCTGCTTCCCCCTCTCTCTCTGCCTGCCTCTCTGCCTACTTGTGATCTCTCTCTGTCAAATAAATAAATAAAATCTTTAAAAAAAAATAAAAAATAAAAAAAAAACAATACGACAAAGGAGCAGAGGGGGAAACAGAAGTACACAGTTTCGGCTGCAAGGTCTTCGCTCTTCAGGTGAAGTGGCGCGGTGTCATTGACCAGGGGACTGTGGCCCGTCAGGGGCCCCAGTAGAGCATAGCAGGAGAGACAAAGGAGTGGCTAGGTGACAAAGCAATGAAGAACAGCTAATAAGAGCTCAAAGTGGAGATGTCCAAAGTGGGGACGCAGGAAGTACACAAAAGTATTCAGTTTGAAATGTGTGTTTATGTATACTCTACCACCACAACAATATAAGTACCTGATGTTCAGTTGATTAAAATATGGGATAAAAAATGGAAAAAGGAACAAGATGATAGACGTAAATCCGAAGATACCCCCAAATCATCACAGACATGAATGGGCCAAGCACGCCAATCAAAAGGCAGAGATGATCGAGTGAGCCAAAAAGCAGACCTAAATGTATGTTTTCTATAAGAAACCTGTTTTAAATGTAGTGACACAGATTTGATTAAAAGGTAAAGGAATGGGAGAAGATATTCGTGCAGGTACGAGGCACGAGGGTTGCTGGACTAGTATACTGTAAATGACAAAGTAGACTTCAGAACAAGGAATATCACCCGAGATGAAGAGGAAGATTTCAGAATAATAAGTGAATAAGTTCATCATGAGGCTATAATGGTCCTAAATTGGTACACATCTAATTACAGAGCTTCAAAAATGCATAAAGGAAAAGCTGACAGACCTAAAAGGAGAAACAGACAAATCAACCGTTTTAGCTGGAGATTTCCGTGTTCCTCTCTCAGCGAAGTTGGTAACAGTATCACCTTCACTCAGGAACACTGTATCAGCCCACCTGCCTGATTTAAAGTTGCGGATACTCCACCTGACAGCTGCAGAACACGTCCTTGCCAAGCAGAGGTGGGACAGTCACCAAGGGAGACCATGTGCCAGGCCATCAACCAAGTAAACTGGTTCAAATTATGTAATGCCTGTTCTTTGAGCATAAAAGAATTAAACTAGAATTCAGTTAACAGACAAGGATGTGGAACATCTCCTAAATGTTTGGAAATTAAATAATGCACTTTTAGATAACCCAAGGGCCGAAGAAGAAATCACAAAAGAAATTAGAAAATACTTTGAACTGAATGAAAATGAAATCACAACATATCAGAATTTGTGGGAAGCCCCTGCAGTAGTGCTTAAAAGGATATGTAAGGCTTTCGATACTTAGGTGCCGAAGAATAAAGGCCTCAAATCAGCAATCTCATTTTGCAAGTTCAGAAACTAGAAAGACAACAGTGAAAAAAGCCAGATTAAGATGAGAGGAAATAATAGGTGGAAATCAATGACATGGAAAATAGAAAAAGAACAGAAAATTCAATGAAAGTGCAACTAAGTTCTTTGACGAGATCGATGTATTTGAGGAATCTCTAGCCAGAAAAATCAGAAATTTAAAAAGATAAAAGACAGAAATGAATATTAGAAAGTATAAAGAAGACATGACTATAGATACTAGAAAAATAACAAAGAAATATTATGAGCAACTTATGCCAATACATTTGACAAGTTACTTGAAATGAACAATTATCTTAAAAATGCAAATTATATCAAAGCTCACTCAAGAACAAATAACCTGAGTATCCCTGTATCTATTAAAGAAATTGAATTTGTAGATAAAAATATGCCTCAGGGTGCCTGGGTGGCTTAGTCGGTTAAGCGGCTGCCTTTGGCTCAGGTCATGATTCCAGGGTCCTGGGATCGACACCTGCATTGGGCTCCCTGCTCAGCAGAGAGCCTGCTTCTCTCTCCCCCTCTGCCTGCCGCTCTGCTTACTTTTGCTCTCTCTCTATCTCTCTGTCAAATAAATAAATAAAATCTTTTTAAAAATTATATATATATATATATATATGTATATATATATATATATATATGCCTCAAAGGGGGCATCTGGGTGGCTCAGTCTGTTAAGCATCGGACTCTTGATTTCGACTCAGGTCATGATCTCAGGGTCATGAGCTCGAGCCCTGTGTTTGGGCTCTGCACTCTGCGGGGAGTCTCCTTGAGATTCTCTCCCCCTCCCTCTGCCCCTTCTCCCCCCCACCAAATAAATAAGCAAAATCTTAAAAACAACAACAACAACAACAACAACACAAATGTTCCTCAAAGAAAAAGCTGATCCCAGATGGCTTCATTGGAGAATTCTACTAAACACTTTAGGAAGAAATCATGTTGATCCAACAGAAATTCTTCCCCCAAATTCTGGGGATCTTTTTTTGTAGAAATTGACAAGCTGATTATAAAACTTCATAGGGCAATGCAAAGAACTGAGCGCAGCCAGATTTTCTTGAAAATGAATGAAATTAGAGTACTTATGATACTTGATTTTAAGATTCGCTAGAAAGCCACTGTGATCCAGACCTTGTAGTTTGATGTCAAGACAGACATATAGGTTCGTGGAACAGAATGGAACATCTGGCAATACCCTCACGTATAGAGTCAGTTTCCCACAAAGATCCCAACAAAGGTAATTCAATGGAGGATAAGACAGTCTTTCCAGCAAGTGGTGCTAGAACAACAGGATACCCAGATGAGGGGGAAAACGAACCTCGAACCTAACCTCACATCATATTCATTAGATATACATTTAAACTGGATGCACTGTTGGCTATGTAAATTATACCTCAGTAAAGTTAAAATTTTTTAAAGATTTTATTTATTTATTTGAGAGAGATCATGCGAGTTGGGGGAGGGGCAGAGGGGAAGGGAGAGAAAGAGGAGGAGAGAATCTCAAGCAGACTCCACACTGAGCTCTGAGCCCAAAGCAGGGCTGGATCTCATGACCCTGAGATCATGACCTGAGCCGAAACCAAGAGTCAGACACTCAGACGACTGAGCCACCCAGGCGACCCAAAGTTAAATTTTTAAAAAGCTATTTATTTATAGCTGATTGTGCCAGGGTCAGAAAATATCCATAATACTGAATCTTTGCTCTTATAATGTTCATCTGTGAGCAAATAAATGTTGATACACAAATATTTACTTGGCAAAAATCCATCTAATTTTTTACTTGACAAATGAACATAGGTAAATGTTTAAAGGGAACACACACAAAAATGTTCTACATCATTACTAATCAGGAAAACCCAAATAAATCACAAGATGTCATTGCACGCCCCACCAGAGTGACTAAAATGAAAAAGACTGGCAACACCAATTGTTGGTCAAGACATGGGACAACCGGAATCTCATACACTGGGAGGGAATGGGGCAACCACTTTGGAGAAATGTCTGGCAGTGTCTTATAAAGCTGAACCTACGTCCAACCCACCAGCTGGCCCTCCGTGAATTGGTACTTCCCCAAGAGAAGTAAGAGCGTCAGAAGGGTTGTGCAAGAGAGGGCAGCTTTCTCCACGCCAGCCGAGCACTGAAGTCAGCTCGGGAGAATATCATCCGGAGAATCACCGTAGAACCTTTCTGCCCTTCGGTAGAAAGGCCAGCGCTGCCGTGACACGAGACGGTGTGATTCCTAACACGTTACGTAACGCGAACGCACCCGCACACACGAGAGTACATAGTGTGCAAGTCCCTTCTCTGGAAGTCTCAAACTCGCAGAACCAACCTATAGCGACCCAAAGTCAGAACTGTGGTCGCCCCAGTGGGGTCGCAGGGCTGGGAAAGGTCATGGGAACTTTCTCTGTCTTGATAGAGGTTTGGACTAGATTTTAATTTTATACACTGTGCCATTGGTAAATTTTAGAAAAACCCACTAACTAATAATGACCTCTAATCAATGAGACACGTGCAGGAGCATTGAAAGAATGAAATGCGGTCATGTCTACAACTTCAAAAATGCATCCGAAGGCAGTCTGGATTGACGCCCGGGCAGAGGGATGGGCAGATGTGTGATAAAGCAATTATAGCAAAATGTTAATTCTAGAATCTAGGACAGGGGTCGGTTAAACTTCTTCTGTAAAGGGCCAGATAGTAAATATTTTAGACTTTATGGGCTGTACAGTCTCTATCTATCCACTTTGCCTCGTCCATTGGTGCAAGAAACCAGCCTAGACCACATGTAAATAATTACAGTGTCTCTGAATTTACGGATGCGGAAATTTGAATTTCACATAAACTTCACGGGTCACAAAATATTTCTCTTTTTTTGACTGTTTTCCAACCATTGAAAAACATGAAAAGCAGGCAGTGGGGGAGTTGAGCCCACAAACTCGCGTGGGCTGTCCTCGGATGTGATGGGTGACTCTGTGAGTGTTCAATCTACCGTTCTTTCAACTTTTCTCTGTACCGTGGACCCTTGAGCCACATGAGTGGGAATTTCGCAGGTCCATTCAGATGCACATTTTCTTTTGTAACCAACTGAGCCACCCCAGGCGCCCCTGAGATTTTCTTTTTTAAATTCAGTACGGTACTGTAAATATATTTTCTCTTCCTTATGATTTTCTTTTCTTTTTATTTTAAGATTTTATTCATTTGTGAGAGAGATACAGAGCACGAGCAGGGGGAGGAGCAGAGAGAGAAGCAGACCCCTCCGCCCACCGAGCAGGGAGCCTGATGCGGGGCTTGATCCCAGGACCCCAGGATCATGCCCCCAGCCCAAGGCAGATGCCCAACTGACAAGCCACCCAGGCGTCCCTGATTTTCTTAATAATAGTTTCTTTTCTGTCCCTTACCATGCTGTGAGAATACAGCATATAAGTGTTAATTGTTAGGTTATCGGTAAAGCTTGAAGCCAACAGTAGGCTCTTAGGAGTCAAGTTTTGGGGGATCTCTATGTGGACTCTTGACTGCACAGGGGATTGGCCGCCCCAACCCTTGCATTGTTCAAGGGTCAACTGTATTTGAAACCTTTCACAGTAAAATATTGGCGGGAAATACCAAAAAAAATTAACAAGTAAACCATAACAGTTATTTTCTTAAATGCCTCGTGTTAATACTGTGGGACGGGGGCCTGGAGGACAGGCCATCCCTTCTCCTATAGCTTTTGCTCTGTAGGTATTGAAACATATTGGGCACCTAAGTATTCCGAGCTGGGATGAGTTGTTATAGATTGCATTCGTTATTATCCTAAAGAGCTCTTCTCAGCCTTGCTCGATGTGTTTGCGCCTAAACTCCGCCTCGCCCAACATTAACTACCTGTGCCTTCCTTGTCCTTTAGGTTTTCAACTTCCCTCAGTCCCACGGGATTAGGAGTGCCTTCTAGACAGGGCGCAGACCTGGGACTTAGCTATTAGGTCTGTCCGGTTTACGTATAGGACCTGACCCGTGCTTGACCTTCCATCCCTCGGATTTTTGTAGGTTACACTCTCTTTTTGTAACAAGGCGCCGCGTCCACACACGGCTTCCGGGTAATTCCTCATCCAGCCCCATGTGCTCTGCCCCCCAGAACCAACGCGGGCTTGGGGGAGCTCCCCGTGCCTGCGCCCTGGCCTCGCCTGCCCTGTCCATTCCAGACACCCTCCCTTGGCCACGCACTCTGTCGGTGCCTTTTCTAAAATCGGCCGCCTCGAGATCCTTTCTCCACTCCAGCTACGTCCTGCTCCCCGGGTGCCTTCCACCTGTCTCCCAGCCTCCACCTGTCCCCCTCATCAGAGGGCGACTTCATGCTTCCGGCCTCATTGCGCTAGTTCTTTGTGCACCGTCCTGGAAGCGGAGGGGGGAGCCGACTTAGACCACCAGTGTTTAACCGGGAAGTTGTGCAGTGTGTTTTAACCATCTATCAGCTCTAATTGCCAGTTATATTTTCACTGCATTGTTTTCTACATAAGGGCAGAACCGGAGATTATCCCTATTAGGAGAAAATCCAAAACCATTGTTTTATGTCGCTGCTTGGGTTATTAAAACAGGAGAAGCTCTGGGTTAAATATAATGAGGTCGATGAGTAAGTCTGATTTCCCACAATGAAGGCAATGGGAGGAGATATGGTTTCTCAGCACAAATAAGTAAAACGAACACCAGAGTCTCCAGGCTGAGTTGAAAATGAACCATCATGGTTTAGGTAGAATCTCACCGGGAAGCCTCTTGCTGGTCGTGACTCAGTTTCCCCACAACCAGACACAGACTAAATGTCGGTTTGATTTTGAGTAGAATCCCCGAGAACTGCAGTTGTGTTTGTTCTCAGAGTCACACGTTGTCAACACTCTGAACTTGTCTACACAGCATCAGATGGGGGGCACCCCAAGACATTCTCAAACATGTGTGCCCACCCACTCTTCACCCCAAGGTTGTCATGTGAATATCATTGGAACGCGTGGCCCCTGGTTCCACCTACAATTTTGCACAACACTGAACTAAGGTCTGTGGAGTCAAAGATTAGTCTGCTCTGTCCCCCTTCCTCTGGTCGCAGCTTCCTGACCCTGGAGGGCTGCCCTTGACCAATGGCCACCGCGTGCAGGCTTGGGGACCATCAGCCAGGGAGCCCCTCCCCCTTGGCCAACGGTGGGGCTTGGACACAAACCCGGTCAATGGAACTTTCTCACCAGGGACCCTGATCAGGGTGACGTTGGGGTGGGGGGCAACTCTTCCCAGCGGCAGCTACCTGGACCCCCGGACCTGCTTGGAGACTGCCCTTTCTAACTTTGTTCTTGGCTGTTCCACCAGTTTGTGAGTCCCCCTAACCTGCCTCCCCATCCAGAGCCATGTTGTGTCGCTTGCAACCAAAAACACCTGCCTGACCTGGCTGATGGCTGGCTCCACGCTAGTCCCTGAGACCGGGACCGGCCATCGGGAGTCCTCCCGGGTGAATCCACAGGTGGGATGGCTTTAGAAGCCAAGGACTAGGACAGCAGGAACATGGCCGCCATGGGGAGAGCGAGTGCAGGGGAGGGGCCGGGAGAGCCCAGGTACCAACAAACATGGCAGACCACTGGAGCCGTGCAAGGTGCCCGATGGCGGGGCCGGAGAGAGATCAGATCTCGGAATGGTTTCGCACGACGGCTCATGAACCTACAATGATCTCGAAATAAAACATGTTTAAGATGGCAGAAAGTCCTCAGGCCCCATCACTAACTGCTGTCACACTGCCCAGCCCCTCGCTCCGAGCTCGTGGCGTCACCTCCTGCTGTACCGGGAAGCGGGCCACCCACTTTCTACTCCTCTGCGTGGCGCCACACTCTTCCCACTGAATCCCCATGTCTCTGCTCTCCCCTCCATCCCCTCCATTTAGGGCCTTCCACTGCCGGACTCCCTAGAAACAAGGCCCTCTTTGCCTCGTGTCCCCATCGCCCACTCCCTCCAAGCCCGCCTGCACCCGCTCCCCGAGCTCAGGGCTGCCTGCCTCCCGCTGCAGCCCCAGCCTTCTCCTGCTCTCTGTGCCCCCCTCACCTCCACCCCTCCTTATCCGGCCCCTCCTTGCAGGGGCTCCTCTAGAGCTTGAACGGGAAAGGACAGAGCCTCCTGAAGAGATTGTTGGAGGGAGGGTATCATAGCAGCAAGTACTTAAAAAATTCTAAGGGGTTATGTTTGGACATCAGCCTGTGCAAGGAGGGGGCAGCGCATCCCCATCGTGGCCACTGGGGGCGCTGTGTGTGCCCCTGTGCGTCTGTGTGTGTCCCTGTGTGTGTGTGTGTGTGTGTGTGTGTGTGTGTGTGAGACCAGCTGGGGCACAATAAACAAACAGCTAGAGCCTGGCCACCCCGAAGCCCACTGCTCCTCTCACTGGAAGCCCTTCTGTGATTGCAAGGTCATTGAAAGATCTGGCGATGTGAGCCACTCCAAGCCCCTGGCGTGTTGTCCTGGATTTCTGCAGCTTGCAGGAGAACGTGGCTCCCGGTGGCCCCAGGCGGCCGGCCACACCCAGGAGACTCGGAGGGAGGCCTGCAGCCGGGGGCGAGCGCCGGGGCTGGAGCTGCTCTGCCGTCGGGCCTGGGGCTGGGCCCCGCCTCCCCGCCCGTCCTTCCTCCCCGCCCGAGGCCAGCGACTTTTCCTGGGTGTTCGTGGCGCTTTCCGCAGAGCCCGGCTGGGGTCCGGCAGGGGCAGGTGAGGACAGAGGCCCGGACAGGGGCCCCGTGGGAGGTCTGGAGCCCCCGGCCCGGCACCGGGTGTCTGAGGGCCACAGTCAGGAAGTGTTGTGCGGTGGTCCCGGGGCGGAGGCTCACCAGGCGCAGGCCCGGTCTCCCCTCTGTAAAACAGGGCGGGCCTGAGTGCCGCCCGCATGGACGCGTGCGTGCGGGGAGAGCCTGGCCCGGCATCTGGCAGGGCGGGGTGCCACCGGCGCTGCCATCATCGGTGACTCCCTGACTTGGCATCTCTTCCGGATCCCATCTGCTCTCCCCTCCACCCCACCCCCTGCCCCAGCCCCTGGGAGCAGCGCGACAGCATGACATCGGGCAAGGCTGCCTTGCCTCCTGGGAGCACCGCCCACCCTTTGCCCCTGAGCGCCGGTGAGGGTGCCTGGGGGCCCATGGGGACAGCCTCCACAGCCGGGCTGACTTGCCCAGGGGCTCCCCGGGGGCTGCTTCCCGGGGACCTGCCTCACCCTCATTCCCGTTTATCCGCTGAGCACACCTGGGCACAATCTCAGGCCCCAGGGTCCCCCCTGGGGAGGCAGCTAATCTGCCCTAAGCCCTGCTCCCCTGCGGACCCGCATAGGGAAACCCTTTGTTGGGGATGACAGGCTTTGAAGGAGGTGGGGGGTCCTTCCTCCAGACATCCCCCGCCCCGAACCCAGAAAACACGCCTGCGGGAGGGAGCCAGGGCTGGCTTCGGAGCTCTATCTACATCAGTCCTGGCCTTCCCGCCCCTGTCTCCTTCTGTCCTGGGAGACACGGGAAGGCCCCCTTGAGTCCAAAATTACTCCAGCCCCTTTCGGGAGTGTTCCAGCGTCCTATGGAGTGACATCTCTTGAGCACCTGCCGCGTGGGGCTTATGATAGGCTCTGTGCCTAGCGATGAGGACTCTCAGCCCCCTGGGGCCAGGACAGCCTCCTGGGGGAGATGGCCCCTGGGTTATGCCCCAGGGAGCAGCAGGAGCAGCTGGGCAATGGATGGGTGGGGCGAGGTGGGTCACACCTCACTGAGCAAACAGCATGTGTACCAGCAGGGAAGCTTCTGGAAAGTGTCAGTGGTTCAGAGGGTGAGCCCGCAGCGCACAGGTGCCGGGAGGGGAGGCCGGGGGAGGGGGCAGCGGTGTGCTGGTGAGGGTTTCATGACCAGCCCTCCGCAAAAAAACAACGTGTGCGTGCATGTGTGGGTCAGTGACCTCTCCGGTCTGCGGGTGTAAAGGGAGTGTAGCGTGCAGTGTGCAAATAATAATAAAATAGACGGTCCTTTTTACTGTAAATTTTATCGAGCCAATGAATTTGCCCAGAGCACTTTCGATCCTTTCACCAAATTCTTGTGTTGGTCGCCAACTTACGATCACGGTTCAATTAAGATCTGACAGTTTTTTGTGCTTTTCCCCATGTGGCCGTTGCAAACAAGTTCATCTGCATTATAAGTCATTTCCCCATCGCTTTCTTAAGTCTAAATAATCTACAAAAGTGTCAGTCCAGCCCTGAGGGGTAGTGTTTTCTCATGTCCGTGCTGCTTGCCGTCCAGTCGCGGCCAATCACAGGCTGCCACGGCGACATCGCTGAGCGCAGAGCTGGGACAGGACGCGAGGCGGGGAAAGTGTCTCGATTTCTGCCATTTGGGTCCAACAGACACCAGTAACCACAGAACGCAGGTGACAGGAACTTGCAATAAAATAATTACCAAATCATGAGTTTGGAGCATTTGTTGTCTTTGTTCTCATATATTGCATCAGACGTTGGTAGGATTTAGTAAGAACCAGCTAACCCTGGGCTCCCAGAGCCAGTGCGAGCCCGCACCAGCCCGCCCTGCAGGGAGAGGTGGAGATTGGGGGCAGGGACAGCCAGTCCAAGGTACGTGGAAAAGGGGGGCCACAGGGGGCCCAGACGTGAATGCGCCACCCCCAGCCGAGCACATTTCCAGGTCCCAACCCTGGACCCCGTGAGCGCACATACTATCTTACATGGCGGAGGGACTGAGGTAACAGATGGAACTGAAGCTTTTGATCAGGTGGCCTCAAAATAGGGAGATTATTCTGGATTATGGGGGGGGCCCAAAGGAGTCACGATGATCCTTCAGCGTGGCAGAGGGAGGCAGGAGAGAAGCTCAGAGGGATGGGGGGCACAGAGATGGCCCCACCGATGTGCTTTGAGGTTGAGGAAAGGCCAAGAGCCAGGAAGCGGGGTGGCCTCTGGAAGCTAGACGTCTCCCCCCACCCCCCAGAGCCTCCCGGAGGATCCCGCCCCGCAGACAC
>CM052898.1:189305749-189328061 GCA_028534135.1 Potos flavus | reverse complement strand
GCGAGGCTCTCCTCTGGCTGCGGAGGACGGTCGAGCAAGCGGAGGACGGCCGAGCCCTTACAAAGCCAGCTTCTCGGGGAGGACCGGGTTCTCTTTTCCCAGAAGCAGCCGTGGCTGGAAGTGAACCCATGTCCTCAGCACAAGGGCTGCTGTGCATTGTCTCCCAAAAGATGCAGCTGCAGCAAACGCCGAATTCCTGACCGCAGCGTGGCCCCGGGCCAGCAAGACCAGCGCCGTTTCTGTTTGCC
This sequence comes from Potos flavus, assembly GCA_028534135.1. Classification (NCBI taxonomy): domain Eukaryota; kingdom Metazoa; phylum Chordata; class Mammalia; order Carnivora; family Procyonidae; genus Potos; species Potos flavus. The sequence continues at coordinate 189,327,813 of CM052898.1, read as the reverse complement.
TTTGTCCTTCACGGACTTGGGAGCGAGCCAGCTTTGGGCGTTGTGTCCTTTGGACAGATCAGCAAAGCAGAAAATGCCTCTTTTCTCGGGCGCAGCTGGGCTGGGGGAGCGGGCCCCTATCCCCCCCCAACTTTGGAGCCCATGGCTCAGGTTTTAGGGCGGACCCTCTGCCTCCAGCCCACTGTGTCTCCCCTGAGAGCAGGTGCAGGGAGGTGGGCAGGCGCCGTCAGGGGCCGGGACATGGACGAACAGGCGGCATTTTACCAAGGCAGCCACGGAAAGAAGGAGGGGTCAGAGACCAGGACTGCTTCCTGTCACAGAGGTTCCTCGGACACCCTCGGGTCTCAGCAGCATCCCGGACCAGCTGCAGGGCCCTGAGCCCTTCCAGATTCAAGGGTGTTGGCCTCGAAGTCTGGAAAAACCCACATGTTGGACTCGTTGCCTGGGGACAGAATGGGGGTGCCCTTGGGGTGCCAGGGTCCCCTTTCTGCTGGGGCCCCTAGCCTGTGTCCTCCCGCCCTGGCCTGGTGTCTCCAGCTGCTGCCTCTCCCTGTCCCTTCAGCATCTCCAGATCGGGCCCACGGGGCGAGGGGAAGACAAACCCTGAGACCCCGGGAGTGAGGGGCTGCGGACTGGGTGCGGGGGAGGGCGAGGCTCAGGGAGGGGGCGGCTCTAGCGCAGAGAGCACCTGCGTGGCTCCCAGGGGAAGTCAGGCCCTGGTGGCCACGGACCACGCAGTGCCACCTGAGTGCCGGACGGTGTGACATCGAGGACAGGCTCGAGGGGCACTCACGGGACCCCCCGCACAGTGTCCACATCCTCCAGAATCACAGGGACACCGAGGCTGCTCGCGTCTTCAGCCCTGCAGACGATGTAGAAGCTCGGTGCGGGAAGGAAGAGACAGCCTCCTGGTCGCTGGGCCATGGAGACACCTGTCGTGGGATCGGAATTACGGGCAGCGGGCCCGGGCTATCGTAGGAGGGAGGGCAAGCTGAAGCTTGTAAAAACAGGCACGAAGGAAAGGGGCTCCGGCCCACTGCAGCCCATGTGCCTCCCCCAGACTCCAGCCCCCACGACGTCTTCCTCCCACCCGCCCACCCAGGGCCTGCCCTCCAGCCCAGCTTCCTGCTGGGCGCTGAGGTTCAAGTTCACAGTCTCCACCATGCCTTCCAGCTTGCTTCACCACAGAAGGGCGCACTAGCGCCCTGAGACTTTCCTCCAAGCCCTTGTCGCTCAGGCCTGACCTCGTCCCAGCCCCCGGTGACCGGCAAAAGTCACTGACCCTCTGCGGGCACACTCAGCCCCAACGGGTCCAGCCTCCAGACACACAGCCTCTCGTCTCTGCCTCGTCTGTTCGTTAGAGGCCACAGAACCTTCCGGACTCCAGTGAATGAGGAGGGAAGAGCCACAGGCAGGAGGCTATCGGGTCTTTTCTGGATTTTCTAAGTATTCTAACTTGGTTTTCACAAAACACTTCCGATGCTACTGACCACAGCCGAGCCCGTAGCGACAATGTGCCCAGGCAGGGACCGGAAGCCTGGGGCCAGCCGCTGGCCGTGCCGTGCCCACCTCTCCTCCGAGGATGGAGGTCTCTGGCCACCTGGGGGCTGGGAGGCTCCTCCCAGCCTCTGCCCTGCCGTCTGCCCCACGGTTTCTCTGCACTCCCCGCCCATCTCCCGTTACAAGGTGTAGGAGACTCCAAGTTTCATCTTCTTTCTTGGCCTCTGAATATAGATATGGCCCCGCGCTCGGAATGGGGCGCATTGCGGCGCAAGGATCTCTTACCCAAACTCACGCGGCTGCCACGTGGGCGGGATGGGGTCTTAACTTCTCCCAGTGGTTGTAAACACAGCTCCGAACTCGAGCTGTGCGCTGTTGGTGATTTGGGGGTCATTTTCCACTGAAAATTCCGCAAGCTAACTATGTTTTGTCTCACCCTGAGCTCCTTGGAGTTTTGTGGTCCCCTCCCCCACCGCCCCTGTCCTTTAATCACAAAATCCAGAGATAAGACTGGAGTTTGCTGATGAACTTGGCAATACTCGGGCTTCTTGGCACCAGCTCCATGAGAAAGAAACCCAGCCTTTGGTGGGTCCGGGCCACGGCGCAGGAGTCCGGAGCGCGGTTCTCAGGACCCCGCGCCCCGCGCCCCGCGCCCCAGGGGCGGCGAAAGCTCGCAAGCCCAGGGCGCCGCACGGGGCCTCGAGAGCCGGGCTTGGGCTCCAGCAGCTCCGACGGGCTGCGAAGCCTGCGAAATGGGGACAGACACCTGCGGGAAGATGAGAGGCACTGGTCCCCGGAGACCGAAGTGTTTCAATCAGGTCAGTGCTGCCTTGAATCAAAGCCCCGGATAAACGGATTAAACCCCGCGTCCACCTCCAGCCCTTTCGCCCAGCACGGAAATACTCAGGTCACCATGGTTACCGACCTGTTTGTTTTGCTGAGCCGAGCAACTTCTGCTACTCTGAAGAGAGTATTTATAAACACTCGGAGAGATGCGTAAAGTATGGGGCGGCCAGAACGACCGAGGGGAGGTCTTCCCGACCCCGCCCGCCAGCGCCGGTGGTTTTCCAGGGCTGGGGCTCGGAGCCCCCGGCCACGCCCCCCCACCCCCGTGGGCCCACTCTGCCTGGGTTGGGGGTGATCCCCCTGCTCTGGTCTCCCCGGGACTCCTCCCTGCACAGCTCCTTTGCTGATTTCCACGGGCATCCTTTTGTTAAGATAAACTAAACCTCTGTGTCCTATGAGTCTTTCTAGAAGATCACTGAGCCTAAAGGTGGTCTTGGGGAGCCCGGGCACATCCTCTTCCCCCCAAAAATGTCCCCAGCTGGAGCCTCTATTGAAACAGGATTAAGATGATTCCTGCCCTTTGTGGGAGAAAGGGATTTCCAACAGGGCTGGGAGGGGAATGCAGACTGGGTCTCCATCTCCCCTCCCCCCCGCTCCCCCCTGCAGAGTAGCCCCCCATGGTCACTGGTCAGCACCAGGCGGGCACGGAGCTGGGAAGCCCTGGGAGCTGAGGGCCAAGAAGCCGGAGCCGGAAGAGCACGGTGGACACGCCCCGGGACAGTGACCTTGATCCCGAGGCCCCTCCTTCCAGGCGTGGGGTGGGAGGTGGGGGAGCTCTGTGGGAGCCTCAGGAGCTGGATCGCCCCGGCCCCCGGGGCTGCCCAGAGAGAGTCGTGGTCCTGCTGCCCCGAGGAGGGCGCAGAAGGACCAGCTTATTGGTCAACAGCCTCTGTGAAAGGACGGCTGCTGAGAAGGCTTCTGCAGGGCACGGGGTCCTGTGTGCCCTTGAGCGGGTGAAGAGTCCCCCAGCCTTGCGGGGAAGGAGAAAGGGTGCTGGTCAGTCTGCCCTCCTGTCCTGAGCAGCCAGGCCCCCGGAGAGGCCGGCTCATGTTAGTCTCAGCATGGGCTGCGGGCAGGGGGACCTTACGGGGGGACAGCAGGTCGCTATGGCCCTGGTCATGTCGGGGGAGGAGCACGAGGGAGGCCCTCTCGCCAGTTCTCGGGGGTGGGAGGCCACACAGGGCCGCGGCAGTGCAGCTTCCTGCATGACGAGAGCAGCGAGGGGCCCCCTTCACCTGCCACCAGGGCTCCATGGCCGGCTTCCTTCCCGGGCCACCCACCTCCCTGACCAGGGCTCCCCGCTGCGGGCTCTCGGTGAACGTTCTGAAGGGGTCAGCATCGCCCAGAGCCCCTCGAGCGCTGTCAGGCTGCCTTCACCCCTGGGAGGTCATCCCAGAGGAAATGGGAACCCTTCCCGTGCGAACGATCCAGTAAGAAGGCATCGCCCGCCCGCTAAGAGCAGTCTCGACCAATCGCTTGACAAGACCGGGTTATTGTCCCCTCATCCCCAGAAACCCCCTGGGAGACGGAGTCCACAGAGCTTGGAGACAGGCCAACCCCACGGTGAGGTGAAGAGGCCAACGGCTTTGGACCTGGGTTCAGAATCTCCTCGAGTCTTCTGCCCTCTGCCTGGCGGTGCAGATCAGAATGGGGGCCCAGCTCTCTGCCTTGTGCGGTGGTTTCTGGGGACCTCTGGAGGGCTGAAATGGACCTGCAGGATGCCACCCTCCTTGCTGTGCCCCCCGGGATGTTTCAACCAAGACATAATTCCTTCCATCAATGGTTGGAGGAGACACTGTCTTTCTTTGGCCACACGGGAGTGAAGGAGCTTCTAGTCCCGATTACTTCTCATAATATTGGGGGACTAAGAGGGAACTATTGATTGAAGCTGAGATCGTGGAAGGAGAGCAAAAAAGATGGACCAAACCTTGAGAGCTGCAAGAGCGAGCCTTACCTGAAGCCCTGACCTGGATTTTTTATTTGCAAGAGGTCCTGAATTGTCTTTATCATTAAAGCCTGTTGGAGTTGATGTTTCCACTACTTTGTAGCCCAAAGCTGCCTGACCAATGTCAGCAGCAACCCCACTTCACAGGTGAAGAAACAGGCTCAGAGAAACTAGGTGACATGCCCCATGTGGGAGAGTCAGTGCCCATACCCTCGATGCCACCCTGACCCCCACAATTCGGTGCCACCTTGCAGGGTGCAAACTCTCAGGAACTCCCAGCTAAGTCCTTACCACCAATTTCTTTCCATCAGAATCTCTTTGGTGTCCGGCGTCTGGAAAAGTGAGAATCTCCAGCCCTGGTGCTGGGAAGGAGCGTTCCCCACCCAGCCGAGACTCAGTGTCCTGAGTCGTGGGGCCAGCCGGGGGCCACCCTGGTTCCCCTGCATGCCGGACACGCCCCCGGCCCCGTCTAACCATAACCTCCCGGTCATGTAGACCCAGCAAGAGGCTCAAGCCATATTCAGGCCAGAAACGCTTCTCCTCTGTGGCGCAAACTCCGTCCTCCGGCCGGCCAGACCTCCCGCTCTGCTGGAGCCCCGAGAACCTGCTGCGAGCGGCATCGCGGTCCGCCTGGGGAGGCCCCGTGCAGGGAACCCGGACTGCTGGCTCATTCCCAGGGGTTTCCACTGCACGTAGAGACTGTCTCCTGGTGTGGCTGCCCTTTCCCTCCCAGACACGGAGAGGGAGGAGTGAGGAGGCAGCTCCCTCCCTCGGACAGTCCTGGTGGGACAGCAAGATCCACTCCAGGCTCGCCAACACGGAACCAAGGTCAGCTCACGGAATTAACTCACGTCTCTCACAGCCTGGAAGAGGGGCGTCATTTCCTGAACTCTTTCCAGAACCCCCGGGCCCCACCTCAGTAGGCTCATGTCTTAGGACCCCAAAGCCCTGCGGAACGATTCCAAATTCCCTGTCGTTTGCAGGCAAAAGTCTCAAATAGAGCAAAAAAGAAGGAATAGGAGAAACAGGGCTGTGGTCGGGAAGAAACAAAGGGACCTCCTGCCCTGGTCTGCAGCGCCATCTAGTGGCAGCTTTGGGACAGTGCCGTCTGGGTAGGGGGTGACGAGCTGGGGGGATTCTCCCCTCCACCTGACCCTCCAGCACAGAGGGAATCGGCCTGAAATCCTGGGCCAGGAAGCACTTGGGTCTGCCAGTGATGTCCGAATGTGAGAACTGCTAGGGACCCAGAACCTCAGCCAATCGGAGCCCACCGCCTTGCCGAGCTCCTGGCTGGTCTCTCCACAGCGTAGAGGGTCTCTGGGTTCTGAGGTCCTGGAAGGCTCCCATTCTTCACCGTCAACCAACCGGGTCTTCTCTGGAGTAGCAGGAAGAGCGTGAACTAGGAGGGACAAGATCTGGGCTTCCCCTGTGAGCTGCTTAGAGCAGTAACTTAAAATTTTAGCCTCACTTTGCTTATCCGTAAAATGGGATCAGTGACTTCTACCTCGCAGGGCTGTTGCGACAATTAGATGAGCAAGGGGAGAACATTCGAGGTGGTGCTCACGGTCCCGCCGCAGCTTGCTGCAGGAGCCCAGCGGGAGCAGGGACCTTGCAACCGGACAGGCTCGGGTCTAACTCCAGCTCCCCCACTTACTCACTGTCCCACTGTGGGAGCGTCGCAGGATATCTCTAATTCCACAACTGTAAAGTGAGAATAATCACGTGGGACCCACACAGTCATGGGTCCTGAAACCCAGATTTACTGAACATTTATTGCCTCTTTTCAAGAAAGACAAGAGACAGATACTGAGCCAATTGTCAGAACAAATGGATGCAGCTGAAGAAAAGCCAGACGCGCATTCCTGGTGTCCCCGGAGTGCCCAGCACAGCACCTGCCCTCCGTGGTTGCTGGAAAGCATGGGATGTGATGGAACCAACAGGGCAGCCCGCACGGTCATGCTTCAATGTCACACGCAGTTTATTCTAGTGGCTCCAAATCAGTTTAGCCACACACACTACGTATCGTAATTATTTACCGACTCTGAGGATATCCACTAAATCAAAATAGTCATGTTCTCCAACTGTTTAGTATTAATAGCCATCAGTTACGTTTAACAAAATTAATCTCATGAATTAAAAACTATGGCTATGTTATAATTCTAAATTCATCAAGGAAAACCCTGGACTTTCAGGTATTTGCTATCAGATACAATTCAGTTTGTTTTAAATAAAGTGAAAAGCACTGTCAGTATGGTGCCATGGAAAATATTCTAAGATAAAAATTTAGATTCTACACCCATTTCCTTATTAATTCATCTTGTGACCTTATGTAAATGACTCGCCCATTTCTTCTCTGATTTCCCATTGTGTAACGGGTAAATAGTCCCCCATACTTGGAAAAATATTAAATAGTGAGTGTGTGTGTGTATAATGTTATTTCTGCTTATAAAGATCTTTATATTAATAGACTGTCTTTTGAGTCACTGTTGCGTAAATAAAAACAATATACTGGTGATGCAGAAGAGAAGTTCAAGAGAATATATGCCCACTGGAAATAACATCAACAGTATATTTACAACTGACCTATCATTAAAAGAACTTCAAATGAACTGTCAAATGTCTTTGCAAATGTGAAATATTATATATTTGACAGAGTGCTGGATGAATAGAAGAATAAATGGAAAGATGGATGGATGGGTGGGTGGGTGAGTGGATGGATGGATGGATGGATGGTTGGATGGATGGATTGAGTGATGGATGGATGGATGGAATGATGGATGGATGGGTGGGTGTGAATATATGGATGAGTACAAAGATGATGGATGGATGGATGGATGGATGGAATGAAGGATGGATGAAATGATATGTGAATATATGGATGGGTGAAATGGTGTGAATATATGGATGAGTAGAAAGATGACGGACGGATGGATGGATGGTTGGATGGATGGATGGATGGATGGAATGATGAATGGATGGGTGGGTGGGTGAATATATGGATGAGTAGAAAGATGATGGATGGATGGATGGATGGAAGGATAGAATGATGGATGGATGGGTGGGTGTGACTATATGGACGAATAGAAAGATGATGCCTGGATGCATGGACGGATGAGTGGGTGGCAGGTGACAGATGTCAGTGGTGAGCAAAACAAGGGCCACTTGGACCAGTTAGGATGGTAAAGAGTCTGGGAGCACTGGGGCTGTCGAGGTGATCTGTATGATGGCAGAGCCACATTCAGGCTTGGTTTGAATATCCCCATGTCTGAGGCTCTGGGCATCGCCCTCACCCTGCCTCCCTCTCCAACAGCTCCTCTCACCCCCCTGGTGGGCATCGCTTCTCTGGGACCTATATGGATGATGGGTCTCCTGGGTCCGTCAGAGGCTGTGTTTTCACCACCTCTGGGACGCTTCCAAGCTCTGGATGTGGGCGAGAGCAGGCTTCCGTGGATGCTTGATGACGTAAGGACCAAGTCTGATTCACAGCTACCTGCATGGAGAAGGTCACCAGGGTCAGCGTGCATGCAGGAAAGGAGAGGCTCGTGCGGGAATGCTCCCCGAGCATGGGTGGTGAAGGAGTCCCATCACCCGCAAGGACAGGATTTTGACGCTTACTGGAAAGTGAGAGATTGTGCCCAAATTAAGGGGCAGTGAGTCCCAGAAGGCACAGAGGAGCAGGAACCATGGTGGCTGCGGACTGGCGTCCAGTGACTGAGCCAGACAGCCACACCCTCGGGGCCTTTGTGCCTTTGTACCACCTGCAGAGAACACACCCGCGCACAGGGCTTGCAGGGAACGGGGCGCGCTAGGTGGGGTAGGTTCGATGTTTGTCAAAGAGCAGATTCTTGCAGGAACTTGAGGACCTGTTATAGATGTTTTCCATTTTGGAAATGGGAGCCACGGGAGAAAATGAAAAGATGAGAGAGCAATTTTCCCTCCGATGTTTTCATTTTAAGGAGAGGTACATCCAGATGACCTTGGCACCGACATACCAGATGTCCTTAGAAACTGAGCAGGACAAGCGTTGGCATCGTCGCTGGGACTCATGTTGTAAGTACTAAGTGAAATCCACTGAAATTCTCTTGTGACTCTATCCAGGGCGGTGCCTGGCCTCCAGCGCTGGCCCCGGTCTAGACTTCCCACCCAAACTCTAACAGTTCTAAGAACCTAGACGATGCGTCCATAAGCTATGGGCGTCCCGGGAGCGAAGGGGGCTGAGATATGACCCCTCTGGCGTCTGCAGAGCCAGCTCCTGGACCTTCTCTGATGAAGACGAAGTCACACGGAGAGGGACATCGCCTTGTGGAGAAGTGTGCTGATCTGGTCTCTGCCGTGTGACTCAGAGGATTCGCTTGAGCTCTCTGGGCCCAGTGTCCCCACTTCAAGGATGGGGCCCGTATCAACCATACTTTGCAGGGTTGTTGCAAAGTTCTGCTATCTCGAGAGACTAAAGAGCTGGATGTGGGAAGGACAGCCTTGGCTAGGGGACGACACGGACGGGGCTTGTCTACACGACAGTGTCCTCTGATGGGGGACAGGATGCAACGGGTCAATGAGCAGGAGGGCCTCCGTGACTCAGATTTCATGGACCCCAAACCAGAGGCTAGAAGGCACCACACTACAGGCAGCCTTATTTATAATTAGAGTGTAAGTTACTGTGGGTGCCCCACCCGTCTGGGACCCTCGAGGTGGCCGAGAGCCCTGGCCAGTGGGAGCAGCACCTGCCTCCCCAGGGGCTTCGAGGCTCAGGAGGGTCCTGCCTTCCGACCACACAGCTGCTCCCTGCACTGCTGGGCGCCTGTGCCCCACCGAGAGAATTGTGGGTTTCTTAGGAAATTGCTAAAATGCTACTTCTCGGGACGCCTGGGTGGCTCAATTGGTTAAGCGGCTGCCTTCGGCTCAGGTCATGATCCCAGGGTCCTGGGATCGAGTCCCACATCGGGCTCCTTGCTTGGCGGGGAGCCTGCTTCTCCCTCTACCTCCGCCTGCCTCTCCGCCTACTTGTGATCTCTCTCTCACTCTCTCTCTGACAAATAAATAAAATCTTTTAAAAAAATAAATAAATAAAAATAAAAATAAAATAAAATAAAATGCTACTTCTCCAGGTCTCCCATGAAAGGAAGAGCCCGGGAGCCTCATCCTAAATGCCTGCCAGTCATGACCACGCTAGTCTAAGGAGGGCTCCCGGGTCGTGCACGCTAGTCTAGGGAGGGCCGGTGGGTCGTGCGCGCGCTCATCTAAGGGAGGGCCCATGGGTCGCGCGTTCTCTAGTCTAGGGAGGGCCTGAGGTCACGCGCACGTTAGTCTAGGGAGGGCCCATGGGTCGTGCACGCTAGTCTAGGGAGGGCCCGTGGGTCATGCGTGCGCTCGTCTAAGGGAGGGGCCTGTGGGACGTGTGCACGCTAGTCTAGGGAGAGCACGCAAGTCGTGCCCGCACTAGTCTAGGGAGGGCCCGTGGGTCACGCACGCTAGTCTGGGGAGGGCCCGTGGGTCACGCACGGTAGTCTGGGGAGGGCCCGTGGGTCGTGCGTGCTCGTCTGGGGAGGGCCCGTGGGTTGTGCACGCTCTAGTCTAGGGAGGGCTGGCCGGTCATGTCTAGTCTAAGGCACTGCAGCCCAGCAGCTAAGAGAATGGACCCCAGACCTGAATCCCAGCTCCGTCCCCTCCTAGCTACATTCCCAGGGCACTCCTTTACCTCCTCGCCCCAGGCCCCCATCTGTAAGAGTGGTAATAACAGAAGCTCACGCGGTGGCGGGGCACCCGGGCCCTGTCCTCCCCCCCCCACCCCCCCCCACTGCACTGCCCCGGGCTCCGTGGGCTCAGCACTTGTGCAAATCGGCAGAACCCGGTCCCTGACAACCGATGGTCCATTTCCCCACCCGCGACCGTTCCTGTGGCTTTCCACTGCGGGGCTCGAAACCTGACAGCCGCCACCTACGCTTTCCCCGAAGCCACCAGGACACTCCGTGGGCGCCCCCGGTGGCGAGGGCAGGACGTGCGCATGGGAGATGCCCGGCTCCTCACCCACCTCCAGGCCCAGCTGGGTCGCCTACTCATAGAACACGTGGTAGCTGAAGTCGTCGGAGGGGGCTCTGAGGCTGTATTTGCCGGTCGTTCTCTGGTAGTGCACGAGGACAAGGGCTCCTGCTCCTGCCACCAAGGCAAAGACGGCCACCACGATGAGGACGAGGTAGCCGGCTCCCAGGCCTGGCTCCGGCCCTGGACGCTCACCTGCAGGGAACGAGACGGGCGCAGGTGGGAGGTCTGTCCGACCCGGGACCGCCTGATCTGGAGCACCATGGCCTGAGGCCCCACACGTGCCCGTGTGCACGGGGATCCCCAAGGTGACCAAGAGAACGGCGTGTCGGCCAGGGCAGCTCAGCCCGCCCGGCATTCTGGACCATCGCTCCGGGAGGCGGAGGGCTGAGCGGGGCTCGGCACGTGGACACGGGGCTCAGCGCGGCACAGAGATCCGCGGGCCTTCCCCACACGCAGAGGGCGGATGGCGAGAGAGGAGAGCACAGACCCAACACAGCTGGAGATCGGGACGCGCATCCCCAGACACCCACACCCGTGTTCGTAGCGGCGGCATCCACAGCAGCCCGAAGCTGGACACAAAGGGACAGGTCAGCAAAGGGGGGTCCGTCCGCACAGCAGAATATTGTCGGCGGTGAAGAGGAACAACATGAAGGAAGCTCGGACCTCCGAACCTCACGCTGAGGGAGAGAGGACACAGAGGACCCCACGTACTAGGGCCCTGCTTGTAGAACCACCCGGAACGGGCAAAACCGGAGGCAGAAAGCACACTGCTGTCGGGTTCTGTGGGAAGGGGGCAGGAAAGGACCCCGAATTGGTGCAGAGCTGCTTTCGGGGTGATGAAAATGTTTAGAGCCTCGAGAGAGGTGGCGGTTGTAGAGCCCGGTGAATGGGTGACATGCCGCTGGGTTGTTGGTTTTAAGATGGTTCCCTGTCCAGCGTGTGAATTTCCCCTCGATTTTACCGCGGGAGAAACCGGCATGGCCAGAGAAAGAAGGAGGCCGCCAGCCGGCCCTCTGGCCTGCACCCCCCCACACACCCCAGGGGAGAGAGCTGCCGCCCACCCCCGTGAGGAAGGCGGGGTGCCGTGGGGTGTGACCCACGGCATCACGCTCGCCTCGGTCCTCCTCCATCGCGGGGTGTCCCCCTGGGGGACGAGGGGCACCCGATCCTGTTTCCTGTGCAGCTGCTTGTGTAGACACTGCTCTGGGCCTCCCGGGGTGTGGCACGGATGTGCACAGTTAGCAAGGAGGTCCAACAGCGAGGGGCACTGGGGACCCCCTCCTGGCTGCCTGGATCCTAGGTCATCCCCTCCTCCGGAGGGAGGAAGACCCTGGGGACAGTTGCTGGAACCATTTCAACCTCCCGAGGCACCCATCTGGGACAGCCAGCTTCCCCAACAACAACCGCACGGCTGGCCCCCAGATCCAGCCTCTGGGCGTGCTGTATGGGCCCCTGACCCCCTCCTGGGGCTCGGGTGCAGGACATCTCGCTAGGACGATGGAGCAGGAGGACAGAAGAGCTAGCCCCGCACTGCAGGGGAGCCCAGAGCCAGCCCCAGACTCCCGCTCCGGGGACAACTGAGCTGCTTTGGTTTCCTGTTCCCTGCAGCAGAAGGCTCCTCACTGACCCACTGACCCGGAGCCGCTCCAGGCGGGGTCCACAAGCCAGCCCGCCCACGGTTACTGGGGCCGGGCAATGGTTACCGGAGAGAGCCAGAAATAGAGAGCAAGCATGTGCTAGAACAGGACCTTTGCCAGTGGTGGGGGCGTCCCCCAGTCCAGAAGAGGCCAGTCACGCGGTCGGACCACCTGTCAGTCTTCTCATAAAAGACTGGCCTTCCACCGGGACAGCTCAGGCAGCCCGCACCCACGCGCGGGACGGTTACCGTGGTCACTTTGCAAGCACTGTTTTGCAAAGACACTAAGCCATCACGGCTTCGGTGAAGGGGACACACACCCTGGGAGGGAAAGTGATGGAGAACCTCCCAGTACAGGTGCGACCCCAGGGAAAACAGCCCCTTCCGGAGCTCAGCGTTCCAGCCCAGCTGCCGTCTGGGGACCCCTGGCCCCTCACTTCTGGAGCGGCCCCAGTGATGACTCCAGACCCTTCCCACGGGAACATCTGAGCATCGGGCGGACGCCACCTAAACGTTCTCTTCCTCTTTGTACAAAGAAACTCTAGAGAGGGAGAAATAATGAGGTGTCTAGCAAAGCCGATGGCCGTGGAAGAGTTCCAAAAATTAAATCAGAAAATTGTGAAGCAGATATAAGCTTGCTGGCAGCACACAGTCGGGGACGATGCCCAGATGGGTTCTTCCGTGATATCACCAACGCGCAGTGCTGTGTGTGTCCTCCAGAAAGGTACGTTGAGGTCCTAACCCCCGGTACCACAGCACGTGATGTTATTTGGAAATAGGGTCATTGCAGATGGAAGGAGTTAGCTTCAGATGAGGTCACGCTGAAGCCGGAGAAGCCCCCAATCCAACAGGACCCACGTCCTTAAGAGAAGACGGCCACGTGAAGGCACAGAGGTACCGGGAGCACGCCGCGTGAGGACAGAGGGAGACCCGGTGACGGGCTCGTACGAGTCGAGGACAGCCAGAGCAGCAAACGCCAGCAGCGGGGAGAGCCTGGAACGGACTGTCCCTCGCTGCCCTAGCAGGAACCAGCCCTGCCGACGCCGTGACCTTGAATTTCTGGCCTCCTGTGTTAAGCCCCCCGGTCCGTGCACTTAGTTTCCCAGGGCACCAGCGCCAGAAAACTAATGCAGGTGTTATAAGGGCTGGCGCTCCTGGGAAAACGGAGCCTGTGCAGCCCGGGAGAGGAAGGCAGGTGGATTGGAAGCCGGGAGCTGCTCCCAGAGGCCCAGCCTGTCCAGGTCCCAGCCTGTGAGCTTGGCCACCTTGCCTGAAATCCCCGAGTATTCTCAGTCTTCCCCACAGCGGGAGTGACGGTGACGGCAGAGCCAGAGCATGGGCACCTGGGGGGGGGCAGAGCGTGGGCGTCTGGGGGGGCAGGGCGTGGGCGCACGTGGGGGTGCAGAGTGTGGGTGAACATGGGAGGTAGGGAGCAGAGCGTGGGTGCACATCAGGGGTGGGGGCAGAGTGTGGGTGCACAGGGAACAGAGTGTGGGCACAGGGTGCGAGGGGGGCAATCCTGAAGGGATCCGTCTATCTCACCCCTGTAGTCTCCAACGCTGTGTCTGTTCATGTACACGATTAAAATGTGAAGTTTCCACCAACTTGGGAGATGCCACGTTTCTAAATGCTTTTCCTGTATATTTGTGTGGCACAGTTACGGCGCAAACAAAAACTAATTATACGATAAGAAAGAATGATGAACAAGATGAATAATTACAGTCCTCGTTTTTGAGCCTGACAATTTCTACCCTTATTCTATTGTTGTTCTCTGCAATGGTTGTTAGTATGGCGCTCTACTGGTTACAAATGATAACAACTAACACTTGTCCAGTAATGTCTATGGACAAGGCACTGTATGAAGTAGAAATTATTATTGTTCCCATTTTACAGATTAGGGAAATGAGGCACAATGTGGTCACCCATATTGCAGAGAAAAAGGAGAGTGCTGGACACTTAGTAGAGATGTTTGCCTGTCACACAGACGGATGAAATAATGAATAAGTGAGTGTGTGGATGGATAGAGGGATGGTGCTGGGTGGATACATAGATGGAGGGAGGAATGCTGGATAACTGGATGGATGGATGGATGGATGGATGGATGGATAAATGGATGAGTGGGTGGATACGTGGATGGATGGATAAAGGAATGATGGATGGGTGGAAGGATGGATGGATGGATAGGTATGTGGATGAGTGGATGGATGGATGGAGGAATGATGGATGGATGGATAGATGGATGAATGGATAAATGGATGAATGGATGAGTGGGTGGATGGGTGGATGGATGGATAAAGGAATGATGGATGGGTGGATGGAAGGGTAGGTGGATGGATGGATAGATAGATACCTAGATGAATGGATGGATGGATGGATGGGTGGGAGGGTGGATGGATGGAGGAATGATGGGAAGATGGATTGGATTCAGAAGACTCAGTAGTTTTCCCAAGACCACACAACTAGAAGCACTATATTCAAACTCAGTTCTCTTAACTCCAAGCCCAGTGCTTTTTCCACTCCAGTAGTTTTGACATTATCTATAATACTTGTGAATAACTAGAAGTTCCGTTTCCATAAATGAGAATGCATATTAGGGCCCCTGGTCAACCAGTTCTCCTTAGAAGTTTGAGAAAATGAAGAGGGTAGAAGAAACACACAGTCCTAGGATGGGCTCTGTGACCCCTGATGACCAGTGCAGACCCCAGCCTGGAGCCCTGGAGTAGAAACGTACCATCAGTAGGCCCCCAAACCTGGAATCTTTTAAATTTCACAAGTACTTTGGATGAGAACCAGCCGTTGGAATCACCGGCCAAGAAGCCCTCCCTCCCTCTTCCTGCTCCTTCAGCTTCCTTCCCAAGCCCTGAACGGACTCGGACCCAGGCTCAGACCCCACATCCAACACCCTGAAGGTCTTGTGCAGGAAGATACAGAGAGGCAAGGAGGGCCATCAAAGTCAGGGAGGAAAAGAACAAACAAGGAGCTACAAAAGGAGAAAAAGCCAACATAGCAGCGGCAAAGAACACGGACGTTTCTTTCGGGCACGAAACTTTCGGGCATGGAGGCCTGGGCTGGCACACTGGCTCTGCGGCGTCTTTGGGAATGGGCTCCTTCCAGTTCCTGTCCCCACGGCCCTCAGGGTCCACCGGGCAGAGGACTGTGGCCGCCCCCACCCCACCCCTGCGCCTGCCAGGCAGGAGGAAGAGAGGCGCAGGTGAGGGGCAGTCCTCTGGGAACTGTCGCTCCACACCCCGTTTGCATCTCACTGGCCAGAATTCACTCGCACGGCCATACTCGGCTGCAGGCTGGCTGGGAATCACAGCCCCTATTCCCAACAGCCACCTGCCAGCGGAAACCTGGGGGGTTCCACGACGATGAAGGAGAGGAGGACAGATACTGGGACACAGCTAGCAGTTTCTGTCTTAATATCCAAAGCACCCCATTCCCCCAACCAATTTAAAAAGAAAAAAACAACAAAATCAATCTCAAAGGAAAGAAAATGCTTTTCTGGAAAGGTGATGGTGGCCTTGGGAGTCACACGGAATATAATCGACTGGTGGAAGGTTTATACCAAGGGAGAAAGCCATGCCTTTTTTTTTTTTTTTTTGCATCCTCTGCTGTAGCCAAACCCTGAATAAAGAGCTTTCTCATGCGTGCGCACACTAATATACGCACACACACGTACGTGTGCGTGCACACGGAATCCGACCTGATGTAGCCCGCATTCCTCCCTCCCCACGACCCACGCGGTGTATTGATCCCACGTCAGGAAACTTTAGTGGCTTCGTGGGACACACTCAAAATACCACTTGATCAGCATGAGCGGACTTCCGGCAGCAGCGTGGGGACCTGGGGACCTCGAGGGCTCCTCCCGCCTAGGGCTCCCGGGAGGAACCGGCCCCACTCTGCATGTGGGGGCTGGAATTGGGGTTCTCCGCAGAGCGTCCTGCGCCCCTGGCTCCTGGTCACGGCGGGCAGGTTCACACGCAGGGGAGACGGAACTCAGTTCCATCTTTCCTTTAACGGACTCGACCAAGTCACCGACTCACCTTCAGACCGAATGAGGGGTCCCCAGGACGTCTGGTGTGTCGCAGACGCTTCCCGGCTTCTCGGGGACCGGGTGCCATCGCAATTCTGTTGTTTCGAAATGAAAGAAACTTTCAATTAGTTGACTAGAACTCATCGGCTCCCAGAAATGCGGTCCCTGTCATGGTGACACTCTGATCTGGACGTTGTAAGCCCCCTGGATGAGCTCAGGCAGGGGAGGCGACGAGGGGCCCGGAGCGCCAGGACCATGGGGCTGTGCCCATGCAACGGGAGGGAGGATGGGCAGCAGGGGCTGGAGGGAGCGAGGTTCGAGAGAGCACCTGCTGAACTGTCTCCGAGCCCAGACCCCTCGGCCCCTCGGGCCCTCTGTCGGCTCTGCGTCACCTTGGCCTTCTCCATGGCCTGCCGCAGCCGCGTGCTGCTCTCCACACCTCTGCCTCGCAGACAGGTTCAGGGACGTGATGGGACCTGCTTTATCCACCCCCCCCCCAAGAGATATTGATGCCCTAGCCCCCAGCACCTGCGGATGGGACCTTATTTGGAAACAGGGTCTTTGCAGATGATGTTAAAGCGAGGTCATTAGGGTGAGTCCTAGTCTTGCGTGACTGTGTCCTTGCGAAAAGGGGATGCTGAATACAGACGCGTGTAGAGGGAAGCTGCGTGGACGCAGGGAGAAGCCGGTGTCTCCGCACCAAGGACAGAGCCTGGAATGAGTTTCCCTCCCAGCCTCCGGGGGAGCCGGCCCTGCCACATCCTGATGTTGGACTTCCCGCCTCCCGCCCCTCGGAGGAGGCATTCCTGCTGTTTCAGCCGCCCCGTGGTATACAGCCAAGGACACGAGCACAACCCCTGTCCTCCGGGAACGTGGAAAGGACTGTGAAAGCCGTATCATAAAGAATCTGAGAACTTCCGGCCCCTCGCAGAGGTCGTTGAGACCTCTAGTACCCTTCGTATTTCTGAGGGGCTTTGGACCAGGTGCACACTCGCGTGCGCCCTTAGCCGGCAGTCATCCCGGGCTCTGTGTGCCTTTCAGTCCCTTTTTCTGCAAGATCTACGGTGTGAGACAAAGTGACATCAACAATCGGTTCTTCTCCTCTGCATGTCCTGGGCTGCTCGGGGCTGGTCACCGAGGGAGGCCGTAGGGGTCCTGTGAGCGGCGCAGGAATGAGCCCAGCCCCCAGAGGACAGACAAACACGCGGCCGCTGAGCCGGGGGCCAGCAGAGCTGTCTACACTGTCCTCGGCGCAGACGACATGTGACCGTCGGCCACACACTTGTCCGGTATGAAGAATAGCTTTCAAAGTCAGGACTGCAAAGCGTATTTCACACGCAAAGGTCTAAGGAAATGAGAATGTAAAATGGCTCAAGATCCCAGTGTGGAGGATGAACGCAGGGGGGAAACCCTCTTATTCAATATCACGGTAGCTGGGATTCAGTAGTGCTCCCTCCATGTCGCTAAAAACAGTATGAAATAAAAGGAATGTTTTTACACCGGAATATGCATTAAGCCACCTAGAAGAGGAGCCGCGCGGCACCACCGGGGGTCCGGGATGAGCGGGCGGTACGGCCTCCAGAAGGACGCGGCTCAGCCAGCCAACCACGTGGATCGCCCGCCCATGGGCTGCCCGCCGTCCACACCTCGTTTTGCGCCTTTATGGGGCTCAGGGTGCAGAGAGTCGGGTCCCCGAGCCGCCCGCGCCCTGGGCCTCCGCTAACGGAGCGACCCTCCTCAGAGCCCCGGGGACGCGAGTCCTGACGCGAGTTTAGGAAAGCGCAACACCTACTATTTTGCACGTGGTCCCAGGGGAGTCCATGCAAACGCGGAGCCGGCAGTGCAGGTAGACGATGGAGTTGTTGATGAAGGAGAAGATTTTCAGCTTAAACAGGGCCTTGCTGGAATCCCCGTTCTCGATCACGATCGTGTGCGTGTTGGGGATGGGGCAGCTGGGAAGGGAGGGACCCGGACTCCTTCGTCAGGAGCCGCCCCCTTCCCGTTCCCGGTGGGGTCAGCCTTCCTGGCCGCGCCCCTGCGCACACACCGTGCCCCCTCCGCCCCGCGTGGGAGGCAAGGACCGCCGGCTCCCCCACTCCCCAGAGACTCGGGCGTTACTGAAAACCCAGCCCGCCTGTCCGTGGGGGTCTGGGGACTCGGAGGCCCCCCAGCAGGCTGCCGCCGGGACCCACCTGTCGTTGATGAAGCTGAACGTGACCGGGTCCCTGGCATCGCTGGTCGGCGTCGCCCAGCACTCGGTCAGGACCACCTTGAGGTTGCTGTTCTGGTCACAGAGCCCCACCTCAATCTTGATGTCATCGCTGGCGGACACAGTGTAATTCCGAGGTATAGGGGAGTCCCCGAGAAACAGCCGCATCTCGGTGACAAAGCTGCCAGCGCCGTGGAGGTCCTCAATGATGGTGTAAACCCTACCGGAGCGGGCGGGGTCGGCAGGGGCGCTGCTGTGACCCCGCCCCACCCCATTCCTCCCCAGAAAGCACCCCAGGAGAAGTAGGGAAGTAAAGGCAGACCGCCCGAACGTGAACCGGCAAAGAGAGGCTGCCTATTCTGAGCCGGCCAGAGTGGGGCATCAGCCCCCCAGCGAGGGTCTGGAGGAGACTCGAGGACAGGCAGGGGCAGGGGTCGGCGTCCCAGGGGGACAGAGAGGCCCCAGGCGACCCAGTGAGGCATGGTCACGGGGAAGCCGTGGGCGGGCTCACCGGGACTGGGGGGTCCCCTGCCATTGGCTAGGGTGCATGTCTATCTTTGGTTGGTCCTCATTTGGAAGTGAAGACAGTAATCAGGGGAGCTGGTAGTTACTAACCACGGCCTGGCCACTGCCAGTCTCACAAAAGGGTCCTCAAGTCATTGCAACCCTAAAGAAATCCAAAGTGAAGGCGCTAGAGAGGACCGGGAGCTGGGGGGGATGGGCCAAGACCTCTCCACTCACCCCCACTCTGGGGTGTAGCCCGATGACGTCAGGAGGTTGTTCTGGAAGGCACAATGGATGGGGCTCAGGATCTTCAGGTGGTGGATGATGCCCTCGGGGGACAGGTCGTTCCTCAGCGTGGTTCTCACCACCGTATTTGTCGTGTTCTGAACACAAACAGGGTATCAGTGCGCTCCTGGACCCCCACAGCCCCCCAGCCCCCAGCATGCCGGCAGACCGTGGTTCGAGTGCTGGGGGAGGGGTGGTTCTTCTCTAAAGCTTGTCCCCCAAATACGAACACTCTGACGATCTTTTCTTGACGTCAAATGCCAAAGAGTGCGTCAAGTCCCGACCCCTGGTTTCGCCTGCGTCCTATGCCCGTTTTCCTCATCAGAGGAGAACGAGAGGCAAACCGGGTCAGCTGATACCCCCAAATAGATCGGATTCCTCCCCAGATAATCTCCCAGCACATTTCTGAAAATGAGAGCGCAAGACCCTCCCCGAAGAAATCGAGCTAAAATTATGGTGTTAAAGTCTGCGAGGGACCACCAGAATTGTCTCCCGGCGCCATCATCCGGCAGAGAACAAGGAGCCCAGGGACCAGAGGACAAGCTCCGGAGAGGGACGGTCATTGTGATGGGGACTCAGGGCGTGGGAGCACGATGCTCCCCTGAGCCCCCAGGGAATAACACGGAGCCCATTCCTGTGCACGAGAATGGGCACACGCCCGTAGACCAAGTGCAGAGACTAAGCGCGCGACAGTTCCAGAATCTCTCCAGAGCCCAAAACGGAGACGGAGAGCTGAGGCGGGCAGCTGCCCGATGGGCTGCAGTGGACGGCAGGCAGGAGGAGCCGGATACTTCTCTGAAAACCACCATCGTTACACTGGAACTGAACCAAGGCTCTCATTGGACCGAACTCCTGAAGTTACATTGGTTCACAGCGTTTCGCTCACTCGTGGCTTGGAGTTGGATCGTGGTGGGCTTCCCAAGATCGGCTCGCCTTTACGGGCACCTCCTATGCTGTCACTAGAACGGGGCCCAGCGCCGGCCAAGGACAGGTGCGGACTGTCCGTGGTTGGCACGGCGTCTGCTAAAGTCACCGGCCGCCGTGTCTCCGGAACAGACGAGACACAAGGGAAACTGTGTGAAATAGGCCAGCCGGACCGTCCCCGAGGAGGAAGCAAGGAGTGTGGCTGAAAATCATGCCGATGAAGCTGCATGGGGGCGGGGCGTCCACGGAACCACACCACCACTGAAGCAGGAGCCCACGGACGTGGCATGGCCAGCAGAGCGTCTGGTCACGGAGAGCCTGCCAGGGAGCGACAGCTGGAAATAGACGCTGGGAGACCAGCCATGCTGATGGGACCCACAAATCTCATGTATCAGAGACACAGAATCCAGTGGCCAATCGGGCTCTGGCAAGAGTGGGTCACAGATGGTGCAAAGTTTGCAGGAGCGTGAGGGGGAGGGGCTGCTAGCGGAGGGTTCTGGACCAAAGTCACTGCAGGGAAGACGTTTTCAATGCTTCTCTGCTTCTCCAGCTCCCACACCGACTCCTGACTTGCTGCTCGCTTATGAGAAATTACAGCAAGTGTATTTTCCCTCGTGTGTATGGGACACAGACGCGGGCAAGCACCAGTACGTGGACGACATCAAAAAACCATGAGCTTATATTGGAAGCTATTGGATACTATTGGTGTCTCTAGGTTTTCATATAAATAGTGAAATTAGAATGACTGAAAACCACGTGAATGCTCGGAATTCATTTTCCTTGGTAGAGTCTAGTGATGCTTTAGCTTCCTGGAATAAACTTGCCTACGTTCCTGATTGCATTATCCAAAAACGGAAGCACAGAAACGCTTTGGAACTCACACCCGTCTCTGCATTTGCTACTATCTGCCCCTCCATATTTCGGATAGGTATCTACGTGATGTTTGTCGGTCTGGCGGCTTCTTCCAGCTGAGAAGCGAAGCTCCTGAGGCCGGGGAGGGGGGGGGTCCTAACAGGCACGGTGTCAAGTCTCCGATGGGCTGCGCTCCAGGCACCCGGGCTGGAGTGTGTGCTCGCGGTGGCATACATTCGGTGCCTTCGAAAACCTCTTTGAAAAGTGCCTCAGACCGCCTGGACTGCTCCCTGCCCTCTCCACGAGAATTTTGGAAGATGACTGTGGATGCTGGCGAATCTTCTGGGGCACAGGTCACTGTGTCTGAATATTGTCTGCACGATCGGTTCACCCCACGTCAGACTGGGGGGGGGCCCCTTAAAGCCTTAGATTTAGCCTCTAAAACATCGGGAGGTCAGTAAAATTTATACTGCTTAACCCCTCCCCCCCCAAAAAAAAAGAAAAAAGAGGAGGGGGCAGAGCCTACTAACTGTAGGTACTCCATTGTGTTTGTACAAGTCCGTCTTTGGAAAATCTTAGGTTTTGGCAAGTGTCAAAAAACATCAAGAACTTTTGTGGGTTCCGGGGCTGGGATGACTCCCTAGAGACGCATTTCCCTCTGCTCTGAACAGGCCCTGAACCCCACTGAAGGTGACCAGTGGAGCGCTGTGTCTGCGTCGCTCGGGGAAACAAAGGCAGAGAGCCCGTGTGCCGGCTCGCCCCCGGGACCCCGGCCGTCGGCAGGAGGCTCACCCCGCACAGTCTGGCCGCACTGACCACAACATTTCCAGCGTCGCTCACTCTGCTCTGCAAGCCTGCAGTGGGCTCACTTGGACCTGAGACCCTCGGGGGCAGCTCCGCCCGTGCCCGCCCCCCAGCCCGTGCCCGCCTCGGGGCTTTGGGGCTCCGAACTGAGGCCCCCAAGAAGCTGCCCCCTGTCCGTGCAGCCCGCCTCCCCGGGAGTCTGAGGAATCCTTAAGAGAGAGAAGCAAGCCCCCAGGGCCATGTTTACACTGTGCCGGTTGGAGGGTGGGAGGGGGGCTGACGAAAGCTCTGCGGTCACTGGGGACGTCCTGGTGGCCCCTATCAACCCAGGGCCCCTGAGGAGGCTGGGATCACTGGAGAGAGGCAAGCAGCCACTGTGCAAGTGCACTGCCCTGCCACGGCCCCCCCACGGGTCCACGTGCGCACTGACCCCGCAGCTGCCCGCCCCCCCAGGTCCACTGTGCGCTGACCCCGCAGCTGCCCG
>CM052898.1:189287164-189305249 GCA_028534135.1 Potos flavus | reverse complement strand
GTCGTTAGTTACCGGGAGGCCACTGGGGTGGGCCTCTGTCCAGTGTGACTCCAGCCCAGACACAGACCCAACACGCCCAGGAACGGGGCCCGGGACAGACCCTTCCCTCGCAGCCCTCGGCAGGAGCCCGCCCTGCCCGCACCTCGCTTCCAGACTGCTGGCCTCCAGCACGTGCGGGAGGAATGTGCGCGGTGTGAGCCCCCCGCCCGTGGCACTCTGTCACGGCCCAGGAAACCCCCGGCTCCCCCCCAGGACCCCAGCCCACCCTCGCCCCCCGGAGATGTGGAATCAGAAGTAGGCAAAACCCACCATCTCCTGTCCTACGCGCCCGGGGTTTTTGCTTTCTGTTTTGCTTTTGAGGCTTAAAGATCTCTTTTCTCAATCATACGAATTCTTCTTCGCCCATCCTGGTATCTCCCGGTCCCAAGACAAGGTCGGCCATTGCCCCCCGGGGAAGCAGAAAGGCGGTTTGGGGGGTGCTAGAGCCATCTCCCCCGGGCAGACCCGACATCCCCAACTCCTGGGGGGGGGAGACAGCTGGTCGTGCAGGAGGCAGAATAGGGCGCCCCAGGCTCTGGCCTCGTGGGAATCCCGCAGTCGGGGCGCCCAGCGCCGGCCGGAGCAGGAGCCCGTGGGAGGCAGGACCCCTGCAGGAGCAACACTCACGCGCATGAAGGGGAAAGGGGGGACCCCGGACAATACAATTTAAAATACCAACAACCGCAACTCAGAACCTGCATTGTGGGCACTGCTGTAAGCTCCTTACGTATATGGTTTGAACCCCAGAGCCCCTGTCTCAGGCAGGAGGATCATTACTCCGATTTAATGGAGGTGCCTGAGGCCCAGAGAGGTGAAGCCACCTGCCCAAGGTCACACAGCGATGAGCGGCCGTGTTGGGATTTGCTAGGTAGTCTTTAGAGCCGTGTTCTGACTGGCCAGCGGACAGCCCCAGCCCCTCGGCAAGCCAAAAAGAGACCAAAACCCCTTCTAGTTGGGACAGTTAAGGGGGCTTCCGGGGGAAGGCGACGTTTAGGAAGCCCCATCTAGATGCTTTCCCGGGCGGCCCAGACACGG
Organism: Potos flavus; assembly: GCA_028534135.1. NCBI lineage: Eukaryota > Metazoa > Chordata > Mammalia > Carnivora > Procyonidae > Potos > Potos flavus. The sequence continues at coordinate 189,304,175 of CM052898.1, read as the reverse complement.
TGAGCGTGAGTGTCTGTCCTGGGCCCCCGCCCGTGGGCCGCACATCAAGCCGAGGGTGAGGCCCTTCCATTCGTGGAGTGACTGCACGGGTCATGCACCCACGAAGCGGGCCCTGAGGCCAGACCGTCCCCCAGGAAAGCCACCCAGCGGTGACGAGGGCCATGCCCCAACCGCCGCAGGGCTCCCAGCCCGGGGGGCGCCAGGCAGTGCGGGGAGGCTCCCGTGGAAGGTCCCGCGGGGCCGTGCCCACCGCGGGCGGCTCTCCCCCCGGGCCTGGCGTGGCCCCTCCGGGGACATGCGGCCACATCTAGAGGCAGCTCTGGTTGTCACGGCGGGCCATGTTTCTGGCTTCCTGTGCGTGGAAATCCTGTGATGACAGGCAGCCCCACAAGGAAGAACCCCCCAACCCCAAACGCGGCTCGGGCCGAAGTGGAGAAGCCCGCAACAGCGAGAGGCCCCGCCCTGCACGGTCCAGGAGGCCCGGCGACCTCCACGCGGTGGGGGCTCCGGGAAGGTCAGCGAGGGCACAGCTCCGGGCCGGGCCGTCTACACTGCGGCACGCTTCTACTGAAACAGAAAGACGACGGGTTCCGCGCCCTGCCCGGTGATGGGCCGGCTCACGACGCTGCCGCCTCCCAGCACATCAAGCCCCTCGCTGCCCCCCGTCTCTCCTATTGCATATAAATCACACTTCTTTAAGGCTGGTGGTTTTTTTTAAATTAAGAATTCACGTTTGTTCAGAGTCAGCGTGTTGGGGTCATTCGTGGAACCCCCACCCCGACCCACAGCTCACCCGCCCCGCCGGCTCAGCCCCGGCCGCCTGCCCTGTCCTCCCACCTACCATGGAGTGCAGAAGCCGCACGTGGTCCAGGAGCCTGGGGTCCACGTCCTCGAGCTCCCTGAAGTCCATTTTCACCAGCACAGTCACCTGGTACCAGAATGTCGCCGGGCTCTCTGGGGCTGCACGAGGACACATTCTGGTGAGCTACGGGTCTGGGGGTAGGCGGGGGATGACAGAGGCTCACCCAAGGGCATCTGCTGCCGGGGACAGCGTGGGACACTTCCCCGACCTGCCGCCCCTCCCTTCTCTTATGTTATATGTAATCTTACATACACTGTATGATATATTATTGTATCTAATGCACAGCAGATAATACTGTACATATTATATATAATATATGCTATAATGTATATAGTATAGTAGTATATATTATGCTATTATTATACATAATATATTATACACAATTATTATTATTATACATAATATAGTATCTTACATTGTGTATACTATCACTTTAAACTATACTAATATATACTATGCTAATGCTATAGCCTTATAACATATATCGCATATGGTATATATGCAATATTTATATATATTTCCCTAGTTCTGAACCTGGACCAACCTGTTCTCCTGGGACAGCCCGCAGTCAGGAGCAGAACTTTGCAGACCAGACAGGTGCATACCGGGGGCCAGGCTGCTGACCGGCCAAACCGGGGCCCTGCGGGACCCCCAGCCACCCACTTTATGTCTCCCCACTATGACACAGCCCAGGTTCCGACGGCACTGCCCCGAGCCCCTGGGCCTCCCCGGCACCCTGGGGTGATCGGAGTCACGGCCCTTCCGAGAATATCCTCCTTCCTTGGAGGCCCCGTGAGCAGGACTCCCCCGAGCTTTCAGAGGCCAGATTTGGACAAAGATACCGCCCAGGAGCGGAAGGCGCCCGTGCACACGGCTGCAGGCTTGCTGTCAAACGGAGCTGCTGCTTCTGGAAAAGCCCCCCCCCCGGCCTCGCCCATCCCCCACACCAGGGCTTCAACCCTACCTCGGGGGGCGGGAGCCACGCAGTGGCGGCCCCGGGGTGAGGGGCAGCACTTCCGAAGTCCCCGGCAGTCTGTGTCCAGCGCACACGGTGAGACGGGTGCTTCCGGCCCCACCACCGGGCAGAGCCCGGGTCTCGAGGCAAACTCCCTGGACCGATTCAGGGCTGGAGGGGAAAGGGGTTAGCAGTCAGTGATGCTCGTGGCACCAGATTCCAGCGGCGGCCCCTGGAGACACGCAGCACCACCTGCTCAGGGGCGCGTGCTGGGCTGGGCGTCATCTCGCCGCGTCTGGCAGAGCAACCGCTGGGGCCGTGTGCTCGGACTTTCATGCAGTCTAACCATCTTGCCTGGGGGGGGGGGGACCGTGTGAGCTGGGGCGCCGGGTGTCCCCTTCTTTCCAGGCCAAGTGCAGGGGCTGCACTCCCTCTTAGAGACCTCCTTATGGCTCTGTGTCCCAATAGCTCACTCACTCTTTCAGCATTTATTGAGCACCTACTATGTGCCGGGTATACACTGGGTGCCCAGTACCCAGCAGTGGTCCAGAGGCAACGTCCCCGCCTCCAGGACACTTAGATTCCAGTATAGGAATCCATAGGCCAGTATGCACATGGACCTATAGAAACGAGGCCCGGGAGTGGTGGGGCTTTTGAAGCAAAGGGCTTTTGGGGACCGAGACGCAGTGAAACTCCCGGAGAATCCACGGGCTCAAGGGGACTGGCGGGCCGTCACGGGGCTGGCGCTCAGGGTGGTGGGAAGTTCAAGAGCAAGGAGAAGAACTTGACCCTGGGGAAGCCGGGGTGCCACCCTCCAGGGGGTGGGGCGGTCTGCGAAGGGAGCCCAGCAGCCCAGCAGCTGAGAGCTGGAGGAGGCTGGGGGCAGCAGGGAGGGCACAGGCATCTGAGAAAGGGCCCGTGTGACCCGCAGCCTTCCTGTCGCTCACCCCGGGGACGAGGGCTCCAGCTACCTCGGGTGTCAGAGAAGTGCACTCGGCTCCGCCCAGATTCCTCTAAAGCCCCACGCCCGACCCGACCATTCCGGGCCCTCCAGACTCCAGGGAAAGCAGAGGAGGTCAGCAGGTCACCACGCTCTGCAAACATCCCGCAAGGGTGGGAAAGGTTAGCCCCTGGGAGACGCGGGGGGTCCCACGTAGAAGGGAAGCCACAGGGGCTGCAGCCCCAGAGACAGCCCCCCTGGGTCCCCCAAGGTCTCCGCAGACAGACAGAAGGTGGGGCCCCTCCTAGTGCTGGGAACACATCAGCCAGAGGCGGGGCGTCTGCCTTCGCTCATCTCATGGAGCCAGGCCGGCCCCTGCCGCGTGACCCACACCGCTGAGTGAGGGCTTGACCTTCAGCCTCGACGCCATTTCCTCTCCGCGCTGTCCGTGGCTCCCTCGCCGCTTCCCAGTGAGCCGGGTTCCTATGCCGAAATCTAAAGTCCCGAGACGTTGCCGCGTCGGGGCTGGGGCTGGGCGCACGGCAGCCCGTGGGGTGGAAATGCCAGCATCCCCGTAGGGCCACTGCTCAAGGACCTCAAGGTCATGGCCTTCCCTCCCATTGTAAAAACCAACAGGCTAAGGAGACATGAGATGAGATGTAAGGTGGGCTTCCGGGACAGAAAAATGACACTGGGGGGAAAAAAATAAAATCCAAATAAAGCGTGAGTTGGAGCGAACAGTAATGCACGATGTTGGTTCTTTCGCTGAGGGCAAATGCGTCATGGTAACGAAAGACGCCACCAGCTGGGGAGCCGGGGAGGGGGTCTGGGGACCGTCTACCGTCTCTGTCACCTCTCTGTAAATCGGCAACTGCTCTAAACTAAGAGGTTTGTTTAAAGGAAACGAAAATACAGGCCACCGAGAAAAACTGGCTTCCGAAAATGGTGACCTGATCACAACAGAAGTGGTTTCGAGTTCAGGTTCATCTTCACGCGGGGGCGGCGGCCGGCGTTCCCCCTCCGTGCTTGGGGCCGGACGGCTTACTGAGAGTCCAAGAGAACTGACAGTTCCAACTTGGTGGAAAGTCAAACATCTGCTTCTCCTTCCAAGAACTCAGCACAAACAGCAAAGCAGCCTGGCCACCCAAGGTTAGTCCCAGGTCAACGAGATGGCCGGGGGGTTCCGCCGAAGTCTGTCCCCAGGGCTGGGAACCTGAGCGGCTCTGGAATCATTGTCCCCGCCCTCACCTCCTTCCCCAGAGGGGTCCTGGTCACCAGCGAGGGGAGCCTCCCGGCCCCGTGGAGTCCCGGGCTCGCCCAGATAATGAGCCTGCGGAAACCAGGGCCGTGGCTGCCGTGCGTGCGTGTCGGCTGAGACGCTCCTAGGAATTCATCGCGAGTGACCCCGGTCTTCGCACCACACGATTCTCATCACGGCGTTATTTGTACTAACGGAAAGTTGGAAGAGGCTAGACGCTCAGTGGGAGGGTCTGGCTTCATCGATGCTTCCGTAGCCGTGCCTGTGTCGTCGTGCCACGTGGCCATTAAATCGTGCGGCACACGGTACCTATCGGCAGGAACGAGGTTCCAGATGAATTGCTCAGTGGGAAGAACATGGTGCCAAGAATCCCGGTCAGGGTGACCAGGCGTTTCTAGAACTAGAACAGCTGCCCCCGCATGGGGCTCAGGAGAACGTCACCGGGGCTCGTGCGTGGGCAGCGGGCGTGCAGCTAATTTTTCTTCGCTCTTTTCTTTGTTTCCAGATTTTCTGCCTGGCTCATGTTTTCACTTTTGTAATTGTACCGACGATACATTGAAATAAAGAAAACGTATGACTTGTCATTGTTTCCCCAATGGTGGACTTTAAAAAAAAAAAAAGTGGAAAAAGTCATCTCTCTAGACGGCAGAGAACATCGCATGGGTACTCATAACTGCCTTCCCTTTTTAGAAGGTCGGGGGCTGAGTAGGAGGGGACAGAAGCCAGCCGGTCTGCGGGTTTGGGTTCGAGGCTGCCTGGGAGTGAGGCTCCGAGCCGAGAAAACCCGTCTCCGAGATGCAGCTCGCCCCCCACTCGGAGGGGACAGTGCCCTCTGCCCTTCCCATCCTCCCCGAATCCCCAGGCTGGGCCCCAAGGCTTCCACAGGAGCTGGGCCCTGTCCCATTCTGTGCAAATCAAGCAGCGGGTGGCGGGGCCCTTAGAGACACTTCTCACTTCGGGTTCCCAAGAGCCAGCCTGTCACGGGGCACCTGCAGACGGGCTTTGATCTAAGGAGCCGAGCACAGCGTGAAGAGGGTGGTGCTGCCCCACACGAGGCCCCGTGGCAGCTGCGGTGTCACACGGGGCCCTGGCACCAAGCAGGGGCCTTCCTGGGGAAGAGGCCCCAGCTCCGCGCCCTGCCCCTCCCACCTCGGCCCCTCCCCCACCCCGCCACCGGCCCCTTGCTCCAATGCCACAAACTGAATCTGACCGGGCTTGGGGAGACCCAGCCCGAGTCTCTGCCACCCTGGTCAAGGCACCTGCCCACCGCCCCCCAGTCTGTGACCCCGTCTGCACGGGGCGGGGGTGGGGGGCTCCCGGCCGTCAGGGACCAGGAACCCGCCTGGCTGGCCTGTGATCAATGAAGATCTTCTCCTTCCCTCGCGGCTCCTGGCCGCCTCCTCTCCACGCGGCTACCAGAATGACCGTCTAAGGCCCAGGGAGGATCCCCACCCCACTTAGCCACCTCTGGGGGGCCTCCCGTCCTCCAGGGGAGTCCTCCTTTCCTCGCTCCCCGCGTGTCCCCTGCCGCAGCCTTGCCCTCCCCCCACCAGCCGCACCATTCCCAGCAGCTCCCCCGGAGAGTCCTGCCCATGGGACTCTCTAACTAGAATGTTCTGGCCCTCTCCACACCTGGTGAGCTGCTCATTAAAGGTGCCAACGCTCCAAAGGTGGGGGGTTAACGTCCCCCGAGGGGCATTTCCTGGGGGCTGGCTTGTTGAAGGCAAGAGAGCCGAGCAGCAGGTGGCGGGGAGGGGACACCCGCCCTCCCCCTCCCGTGAGAATTCTCTGGTTTAGCACAGCAGGGCAGCAGCCCCGACAGAAAGGCACCGGTCAGCGCAGGGGGGCTGGGGGGCAGCGCAGACGCTCCCGGGGGCTCCTCTGGACGGGGGACCTCACAGCAGCAGCGAGCAGGTGGGAAGAGAGTGGCCGTCACAGGTGCAAATGCACAGGACAGCGACCCCCACCTTCTCCCCCCGGGGTCCTGACCCTCCACACCAAGGTGCCGCGGCCTGGGTCCTGCCCACCGCGGGGACCCTGCCACCCTCGGGAAGAGAGGTGCCCCCAGGCAGCGCTTCCTTGGTGCACGTGGCCCTTGGAGAGAAAGTGGAAAGGGGGGCCAGTGTCCGCACAGGAAGGGACTCCTTAGATCCAGTCCCTGGCAGGACCCAGGGGACAGCCCCCCGGCGCAAGGGCCCCCTCGGGGAACCAGTGGAGCGGACCGCAGGCTGTGGGCCCTGAGGTTTTTCTTGGCCGTGGCGGCCTTGGTGATAGTGGTGTCATTTTATCGCTCATCCCCGTGTGTGGCCCTCTGAGCGGGGTCAGTGGGACACGTCGGCCATCTCTGTCTTCTGTGAGGCGGCTTCGGGAGCCTGAGCAAGCCGTGCTCGGGATGACTCAGTGTGCCAAGCCCACACAGCCCTCTGCAGGGCCCGCACCAGCTACATCCTGTAGCCGCCGGGTGGGGAGGGGATCGCCACCGCCACCCTGCTGTGCAGCGTCCTGGCCTCCAGCCCCCTGGGCAGGGGTCCCGAGGGAGGCCCCTCCCGGACCCCGGGACGGCGGCTTCGTGCACTCTGGAGGCAGCAGCCCTCAGCTCTCGGGGTGGCCCCTGGAAACTCAACTGGGGTCACGCCCTTCCCACTTCCCCTCTGCGACAGGGTGGGGGCAGGGAGGCCTCCTGGCGGCTCAGAAACTCGTTTTCGATCTGGTATTGACTCAGATTTAACCACCACCACCCCCCACGCCCACACACAGGCACCCTTTCCCCTGGAAGAGGTCTTCTGGAAAGTTCCCTCCATGGCCAGAGGCTGAGCCCTGAATGTCGCAAACCCCCGCCCCCCCCCCGGCCCCCGGCCTCACACGCTGGCCGGGCACAGCCACACCGGTCTCCCGGGCAACTGCCCCAAGCATCTTCCAAACAGTCCTGAGGAAGGAAGAGGACTCGGGGGCCCCCGGACAGTTGGGGGTGCCGAGGGGACCTTTCCTTCTCTTTCACACATGGGGGCCCAGATTAGGATTTCGGTTGAAGGAAGCATTCCACTACAGCTTTTAAAAAGAAAAGACCTCAGCCAATACGGAAGAGTTCACAGTGCTGGTTCTCAAACTCAGCTACAAGTTCAAATCGCTGGAGGGCTTTAAAAAAAACCCCAGTGCCCCAGCTCTGTCCCAGACCAAATCCAGCCCCTTCTCTGAGGACTGCATGGGCGCATTTGCGTTTTCAAAGCTGCCCAGGGGCCTTCGGTGTGCAGGCCTCCGGCCTGAGAGCCACTGCTCCAAAACAGGGGTTCTCAAAGGGGGGCCCCCAGAACCTCAGGACCAGCTGGAGACTCGGACTCCACCCCGACCCGCTGGTTCTGAGATCGGGGGCTGGGCTGGTGGTCTGCGCTTGGACGAGCCCTCCGAGCGGTCCTGACGCGCGCTCCAGCTGGAGAATCATTGTTCCCAGAGGGCGGAGGGGGGGCGACAGGGCCCGTCCTGGGTCTCATCAGGGGTCCCGGGGCCCCCCGCCCGCCGGCCGCCCCGGACTCACGGAGGACGCAGTAGAGGCCCAGCTGCTCGTAACCCGCACAGCAGTCGGTCACGTTCCTGGCCTCGGGGACCTCCACGGTCAGGTACTGGGTTCTATAAACCGTCTTGGGACATCGCCTCCACGGGACCCACCCGCCGCAGGGAGCGTAGGTCACGTGCAACCTCTGGACAGCCTCCACCTTCTGGACGTTTCGGGTCACGCTGGAGTTGCACAGCTGGAAACTCAGCAAGGAAAGGCCTTTTTCTACCAGGGCGTGGGAGGAGGGACGGAGGAAACAACGAAGAAGAAAACGCCGGAATCAGATCGCGAGAAGGGGTTCTGGGCCAGTCCTCCAGTCCTGCAAGAGGAAGGGAGACCAGACCCCCCTCACCAGCTGCCCCCCTGCCCTCGAGTCTGCCCACCGGCCCACAGAGAGGTCAGGCAATCGCGTGAACTTGGAGGAGTCATGGGTAAACGGCGACCTACATGCTCAGAAGTCCCCTCTGCAGAGCCTGGAGCTGCCCCCCGGGCTCAGCCATCCCGCGGAATCCCGGGCACACCTCTGAATCTCCCCGAGCCGCGGGCGCGTCCCGCATGAAATGAACGCGCGCAACCGTCCCCTCAGTGCGTGATGCGGAAGGGCTGCCCCGTGCCGGGCTCCGACGGGAACGGCAGCCTTTCGTGGAATCAGCAATCTCTCAAATACCCATGAGAAGTTCCCAGAGGACAACGCTCGGTCTGACGAGCACAGCCGCCGTCAGAGATGAGAGCACGGTGTCCCACCGAGGACGGCGTCCACCTGCCAGCTGGGTCTCTGTGTCTGTCACCTGGAGCCCAGGTGCTGCGCACAGATGCCCACGGCCCCCGCCCCTTTGTCAGTCTGATCACCCAGTTCTCAGGACCCCGGGGTACCCCCTCCCTTCTCCAGCCCGGGGCCCGGGGCATCCTGTCTGCCCACAGAGCGTCTGTCACCTCGTGTAGCAGAGGCTGTCATGGGCTGAGTCGTGTCCCCAACCACCCTTCCAAAATTCATGGGTTGAAGCTCTAGAAGTAGGTGTTGGCAGATATCATTAGTTGAGATGAGGTCACAGTGCATCGGGGCGGCCCTAATCCATTATGCTTAGAGTCCTTACAAAAGGGGAAATTTGGGCACAGAGACAGACAGGCACGCCGGGAGGGCGTCATGGGAAGATACAGGCGGAGATCGGAGAGAGACCCTCCCCCAGCCGAGGAGCGCCCACATTGCCGGCAAACCCCCAGAAGCTGGGGGAGAGGACAGAGCAGAGTCTCCATCACACCTCGGGAGAAACCAGCCCTGCCTCGGTCTCAGACTTCTGGGCTCTGGAGCTGGGAGGAGATAAAACTCTGCTCTTGAAGTCCCAGTCGGTGGTGCTGAGTCAAGGCAGCCCCAGGGAACCCCCAGGGAACCCCGGGGGACTCCGGCTTCCCCGCCAGCCTGGGACTCCGCGCACTCGTGGGCTCTCGGCGTTGGACGAAGGGATGGCATGACCGTCCTTTGCACCATCCGATACGTAACCCCTGAGCTCTCGGCTTTACGAAACTATGCTGTCCGGGGGAAGCGCTCCTCATTAGAGTGTGTACCCCCCAGGGAGAAGCTGGGCTTCTGGAAGGTGCTATGAGACAGCGGCAGAAATCGTCTGCATGGCCAGCACCAGGACGATGCCCCGAAGACCCCCTCCCTCGGCTTCACAGCCTCCCACGAGTGTGCAGAGAGCGAGACTCTGGGGGCTGGAGACCCCCGAGGAGAAGCGGGACTGAGCCGGCCCTCCAACCCCGGGCTGGCGAGGGGGGCTTGGAGCCTTCCTCTGCACGCCCCTCTGCAGAGCAAGCCGCTCCGGAGCCATGGCAGCTGCGTGCGGAGCCGCGGGGCCGCCTCCCCGCTCAGCGCTGCGGGGGGCAGATCCTCGGGGAAAGGAGACGGGTGCTTCCCCTCCTCACCAGAGGGGTGCTGCGGCAAGGAATGGGGAGGCCCTCGTACGGGGGGCGCAGGTAATGGCTCAGAGCTTGCACATCACGTGGGGGAGGGACCGCAGAAGTGGGCACGGTGAGCACGGCCCCTCACTGCGTGACGATGGGACAGTGCCGGGCAAGACAAAGCCCGAGGCTTCCTGCACCGAGAATTTAGGAAGGCGGCTCCGGATTTTGTTTTGCACCTTCGCCTAAGAGGAGATGCTAACCGCTCATGAAGGCGACGTTTCCCAGCCCCTGGGGAGCCGCTGTCTCCATCTGATCGTGACAAGTTCCCAGCTGAGCGTCAGCAGAGCCCTCCTGCTCTCGAAAGTGCACGCACGCACACACACACGTACACACGCGCGCACACACGTGTGCACACGCACACGCACGTACCTCTTCTGAAACTGTGTTTGGGACCCGTGTGTTTTGTTTTGGTTCCTGCATGCCCCTGGAGGCCACCGGGTCCTCTCCAAGCCCGGCTTCTTGGCAGAGCCCAGAGGAAACCCCTTACAGCAGATCCCCCCTTTCTATGGGTCCTTCCAGGGAGCCCACAGTGTGGGAGTCAGGGGTGCTGGGGTCTGGTCTCAGAGGAGGGAAATAACGCTAAGGAGTGAGGGGGACCTGCAGTCAGAAGATCCCCACTGACACCAGCTTCCCAGTTACCAGCTCTGTGATTCCGAGCACGTTTCATGCCCTCCCGGCGACCCCGTCTTGTCATCTGTCAAACGCTAACTACGTCCTGGAATTACGTAAATGAAACTCTGCCTGGAAAGGCAGCATCGGGCACGAGGGGCAGGAAGCCAGGTGACGGCGACACCGCCCCAAGCTCCTGCTCCCCGTGTCCCCACGGGCACAGCACGGGGCTCGAGGGGGACCTTCTGACAGCTCCGGCTCCTCGAGGCTATATGGTTTACATGGATCCCATCCCGCAGGAAAAAGCAAGGGGAAGAAATCACAGACAAAATTCTGCCTGCGAGGGATAAAAACGCAAAACCAGGGCTTAACCGAAGCCGACTGTAGAAACAGAGTGGATTTGTGAATTCCCAGTGGAATGAGACAGATTTCAAAGCGACACGATTGCAAAGGTCTCAGGTCTCTGCAGTCTGGGGCCTCAGGAACCCGACGTGCTCTCAGCAGGAACGCGAGCCTGGCGACGGCTCTGGACAGGCGCCCTCACGGGGTCCCTCACCGCCCCATTGGCCACTTTTCACCTTCATGTACCAAGGAGGACCCTGGGGCTGGGACTCTCACTTGGGGTCCACCTTGCCACCCCGAGACTGCCCGGCAGGGGAAGAAGGGTCGCGCCAGAGCCCACGGCAAGGGTCGCCCTGGTGGAAATTCGGCCCGCTGCCAGCTGTGTGGCCTGGGGCGAGTCCCTGCCCGCTCGGGGTCTCCCTCCCCTTACTCGCAGCTGGGGACACCAACGCTCGGAGACTTGAGACTCGGGAGACTTTGATTCTGAGTCTCTAGGAACTTACTATTCGGCGCGGCCCGTGCCGGCGGCAGAAATGCAGAGTCTCAGGCCCCACCCAGACCCGCTGACTCAGACTCTGCACTTGAATCCCCCCCCCCCGGCCCCCCGCTGACTCGGAGGCACACACACGCCATCCGGAAAGTTCGGCAAGACCGAATGGATGTCACCTCTCAGAGCAGACGCATCTCTGCCGGGCCGCCGTCCCCACGAGCCCTGCTCCCCGGGAGCCCCCGCCCCTCCGGCCGGCATCGCTCACGCTGAGCTCCGAGCCCTCACCTGTGAAGCCGCTGGCCTGGCTCGGGCCCGCCGCGCTGACCAGAGCCAGCAGGGCCAGCCGCAGGGTCCCGAGCATGGTCGGGCCGAGGTAGCGCGGCTCTGGGCGCCGCTGAGCAGCCACGCACAGGGGCCTGGAGGAAGGGCCCTTCTGTTCCCGGCGCGCCCGGAGGCGATGCTTCAGGGCGTGTGCTCCGAGGGAACAGTCCCTTATGCCTGCTCGCTAACACCGCCTGCTAACACCTGTCCCTCGGGGAACCCGCGGGCACAGCCCATTCTCGCTCCAGACAGATGGCATCTTTCAGGAAAGGGGAGCAGCCGACCCGCGGACGGCATCGCCAGGTCCCATCTCGCTGTTACGCAGAAAACCCGTTTCAGACCCAAATCTGACTCCCTCCATCAAGGACAAGGTATTCTCTTTCCTTATCATCACGAACTGGCAGGAGAAAACAGCACATCAAAGTGGGTTCCGAAAAGCATCCTTCAGCCGGTGGACGATACAGATCAAAGCCATCAGAATGGTCAGACTCGTCCACCCGAGACCTCCTCCGGGGATCTCAGAGAGGTCCGCTCCCCGTCGGCGTCTAACACGGAGAAGCGGCGACACGAGCCATCATAGGGGAATGGGGCCGTAGAGCTTCACAGAGCCTCAGATGCGACCGCACGCAGACGGGGGGGGACAACAAAGTCGACACAGTCCCTTGTAAATTCCCTCTCCACGAGCGACAACTCTGTGCTTGCCGGAACACGGGCACAGTCCAGAGAGAGCCATGGGAACAAAAGGGAGCCCATGGGAGTGACGGGGATGACAAGTGCTTTATGTTTGATGTCAGTGGCCCGCACGTCACTGGTGACACGGATTAGTACATTTCTAGTCGGTGGTGCCTCCCTGCTCCCCCGCTGGGTCGTCTTTCATGGCTCGGTGCTCAAAGCCAGAGCGGTTTCTTCCGTGAGATGAAGATCTCCTTAGTTCTACCGAGAAAACTTTCAAATAAGGTAACGAAGATCCGTCTCGGCTGCAGGGTTCACAAGAGTTATTCCCCTATGCTCCAAATGCAAAACAGTTCTTGCAGAAGGAACCTTCCAGTTGCTGTATCTTTTATCCCCCGCAGAGTAACCCATAAGTGGATTAACCGCTGCATGTGCGTGGTTAGTGGTTAAACGAGAGATGCCAGGACAAGAGGAAAAAACCAAGGAGTTGAGAACACTCACGCAGCTGAGGGGCTCAGCACGAGGGTCTTGGAAAGTCCGTAGTGCAGGACTGACTCACAAACGGTGCTGTGATTAAAAAAAAAAAAATTTCAATGAGAGAAGAATGCGTTGTAAAGCTATAACATAATATTCAAGAAAATAGGCTTGAACCAACACGAACAATAAATAGGAAAGTATTGTAATTTAGGTCAGCCTGAACATTTAAAAAAGGTGAGATGAATTCGTGTTGCAACACGCTATTATATTGTTTCTTAAAACTTTTGCTATTATTATGCATGAATGCTTCTATAAAGTATGAAGGTGCAATTAAGGATAATATTACATTCAATTGAAATTGGTTCTGTGCCCTATTTTCTCTCATCTTTAGAACCACTCTAGGAAGTAGGTCCCTTGTCCCCGTGGCTCAGATGAAGAAACTGAGGGTCAGAGAGGCTGCATAGCCGGTGACTAGGAGATTCAACCCTGAAGCCCGAAGTCTTCGCACTCCACTCCACCCCCCGTCTGGTCACAGGTCCGACGAAGAGAACGTCCAGCCAGACGCACGAGAGAGCAGAGCCAGACCCAGAAGTCTTTCCAGCAGAGCACGTCACATTAATTTGGAATTGTCCATAAAACGTGGTCATACATGCTTTCCCTTTATATTAGAACTCATGTGATTAAACAAAACTCTCAACCCTGACCGTCTGTGTCTCACTTGGCCCTCCCTTCCCCTCCTCCCCTTACAAGCGCACGAAGAAAACCATGTGTGTTGTTCTAACTTCATCCACAGTGAGGTCTTTCCTGCCAGTTCTGATTTATGCATATTTTCCTGTATGACGGCCACAGGGTTTTTCCACATGTTTCTTCTCCGTGTAAACGCTCTGCGGAGAAAGTAACCCCGCGCGGTAACCCCCAGGCGAGGGACGGCCTCCCGGATGTCAGGTTCGTCACTTCCAACGAGGGTCCGGTCGCATGTCCGTCCGGCCAAGAGACCCCCAGGCTCCCTCTCCTCATGCGGGGTCTCCGTGCAGAAAAGCTGGTGTCTTGCCCAACACGGTCTCCAAGAACCAGGGATCAGGGGCAGCCGCGGGGCGCAGTGGTGCTCACTCACACACACTCACTCACTCTTGCGCGCGTGCAAACACACGTGCACGCATTTGTTCTCCCGTGTGCACACTCACTCACATGCATCCACACTCACACTCGGGGGTGCAGATGTTCATGTGGTTACATACATTCTTGCCTGTGTGCATGCACATACACGTGCTTGCAGCTCACACTCTCGTGTGTGCGAGTACACACATGCTCAGCTGCTTGCGCGCTCACACAGTCACGTGTGCAGGCACACACTCACACGTGCTTGCAGCTCACACTCGTGTGTGCGAGTTCACAGACGCTCGGCTGCTTGCGTGCTCACACACTCACATGTGCACGCGGAAACTCACACATGCTTGCAGCTCACACTCGTGTGTGCCAGTACACACATGCCCAGCTACTCGCACGCGCACACACGTATGCATGCGTGCACACACACACATACACAAGCACACAGGATGAGGCTGCACTTCCTGTCCCTGGAGCGTGTCTCCGAGGATGTGAGCCGCATCTCGCTCTCAGTGACAGTGTAGCCGCTGGGCTCTGCCCCCGTGTCAGCCTGCAGGAAGATGGTGAGTGAGCTGACCTCAGAAGCGTTCTGAGCTCTGCGGTCCCGCTCACAGCCGACGCCACTGCAAAATCGTATCTGTCATTACCCTACAGGCCAAAGCGTATGTGCCCCAGCCCTGGGTCCTGGGACCTGGCCATTGTGTCCGAAGGGACAGACGTGAGCGGATACGGAAGAGGGGCTCACAACAGTGGTCTAGGGCAGGGATGACACCTGCGGCACCACTCACTGCTCGCAGCCCCCTTCCTGGAATCCTGTTCTACGTGCAGCCTTGGCAATGATCATCCAGCAGGCGAGCGGCCCGGGAGGGGCCATGCGGTTCCCTGCCTTACCTGGCCTCAGGTCGCAGGGCGAGCGCAGCGAGAGGCGCAGGTGGCAGGGCTGTCCTGGGGGCGCGGGGACCCACGGTGAGACCTTTGCCCGGGGTCCTGGCTGCGGGGGGGGGGGTCCCCCTTGTCGCTGGTGTGGGTGCTCCTCTACACACAGGCATGCACATTGTTTATCCTTGTCTTTTCTTCCTTTAATATTTAGCTTTGCAAATCCTCTTCATCATAAAGTCACGGCACAGATGATTTTTGGACCCCCTTTGACACTCCGCTTTGGTAACTGTTGCCCTCCGAGCGGTCTTGGTGGGGAAGGGAGGGCATACCACGGCGTCGGGACGCTGTCCCCAAGCCCCAAGGAGTGTGCAGGACACGCTGCTTCTGCGGCTTCGAGCCAGAGCAGCCTGGACTCGGGAGAAGCAGGCCCTCCCCGCACAGGCGCCCTGGGCCACTGGAGGTGCAACTACAGGGGGGCCCTGGGGGGCGGGGCTGCAAGGGCCCAGGTCCCCACTGTCAGAGGTCCCCAGAAGACTGGGAAGGCCTACGACCGTGCACATCCCAGCTGGGTCTTGTGGCCCGGGGCACTCACAGTGGCACACTGAGGGAAGCAGCCAGACATCCTGGGTCCGTCCCTGTTTTCCCAACAACCAGATGGCTTCTCACCAGTGCCTCTCTCTGGGCCTCAGCTTCCCGATCTGCAGAACCGGAATAAGTGCGCCTTCCGATGTAGCAGTGCGTGATATTGCCTCCTGATTCGGTGAATACCAGTGCATGGGAAAGCGGTGTATGGAAAAATGAGGTACAGAAAAACCTTCTAGAACCGCAGTCTGATTCTGAAGGTCTGAGCCCCGGGAGAGGCAAGGGTGGAGTTTCAGTCCTAGGCTCTGCAGGCTCCAGACCCAGGAAAGGCCAGCGTTTCAGTTTGAGTCCAAAGGCAGGAGAAACCGATGTCTCAGTCCAGATGTAGTCAGGCAGGAGAAATTCTCTCGTACTCAGGGGAGGGTCCGCCTTCATTCTATTCAAACCTTCAACTGATTGGATGAGGCCCACCTCCGCGGGGAAGGACTATGTGCTTTACTCTTTAAGAAATGCCAGCATCCACCACCAACCCAGGAAAGGAGCTCGGAATCTCTGGGGGAGGGAGGGGACCCCCTTTCTTGAAGGCGCTGGGGAAATTTCAAGGGGCAGCAAGGTTGACCGCCCCTGACCCAATCCAGACTCTGGACACTTTGCTAATAAGGAGATGTTAGTGAAATGCCCTTGGTCATGGGACATCACGGACATGTCCAAGTCCAAGTTCTAACCCCGGGTGCCTGTGAATGTGAGCTTATTTGGAGAGAGAGTCTTTGCAGATAGGATCAATGTAAGGATCTTGGGATGAGGTCATCCTGCATTTAGGGCGGGCCCTAATTCTGGTGACCGGTGTCCTCATAAGAGAAAGGGGGTGAATTGGAGACACACAGAGGGGACAAGGGCAGAGGTCGGAGGGATGTGTGTGCAAGCCAGTGCCGGAGGCGACATCGGCGACAGGACGCGGCAAGGAAGGATTGTCCCTCGGAGCCTCCAGGGGAAACCGGCCCTGCCCACATCTTGGTCTCAGACTTCTGCCCCCAGACTTCGAGAGAACAAACGTCTGTGGGTTTAGGCCCCCAGTCTGTGGGGCTTGGTTCCAGCAGCGGCAGGACGTCCGTACTGTCCTTACTCACCCGCCCCTCATCGCACCCCCGGAGGGCTCTCTTCCCACCTCCCCCTCTGCCCCCTGCCCCATCCCCTGCTCCCCACCCCCACCAAGGCCCCAGTTCCGGCAGAGATGTCGGGGTGGGCAGTAAGAGACGGTACGTGTGGGATCAGTGGGTGGGTAACCACATCAGGGCGTCGGGAGAGTGTGTCTATCGGTCTGAAATACTATGGTGGACTTCTGTGCCTTCCAGCCTCAGGGCTCTCCGCCCTTTGCAGGGCTCTAAGAAAGCCTTCCGGAAATACCTCCAAGGTGATTACTAACCCGGATCCCCGGCGTCTCGCACGGACTGCCCAGCCTGCCTTCCTCCCCTGCCAGTCACAGCAGGAAAGGCCGCTGCCTTCGGTCTAATGGTCTGCAAATGTCTTCATCCCACCGAACAGGGGCTTTGCCCTCCTCTGGCTTGAGGGCGGCGTGCTTGGGCGAGGCTGCATGATCTCAGCCACGTCTGGGGGTTCCCCACAGGGTCACGGGCACTGGGCCTGCCCGCAAAGCTTCTCCGCCAAGCCTCCCGGCTTTCATTTGCAAAACCTCTCGTGTTTTCTGGCTCTGGCCTTGCCATCTACGGTGAGTGCTCTTAAAGCGTGCTGTCTTTGTCCTGCGGCCTTCCTCCCAGCTGGAGGGTCCTGGGTCAGCAGGGCAGCCCGGCAGCCCGAGCGGGGCCTGAGGGGAAAGTGCCAGAACGCCCAGCATGAGGCAGCCAGCCCCGACCCCGGCCCCAGCCTCCCTGCCTCCCCGCCTGCCGCAGCCTCCTAAGGTCGCAGGTCATAGGCAATAGCGTTTCTTTCAAAATGAGACTTGTCGTGAAAAAGCCAGCGTGCACGTGGAGGACCGGCTGTTTGTGTCCTC
>CM052898.1:189266288-189286664 GCA_028534135.1 Potos flavus | reverse complement strand
GTGGCCAGGGCTGACCCAGACCCGGAAAGCCCCCAGTCTGCTGTGGGTCCTGTCGTGTCCCCAGAAAGAAGCATTCAGGCCTACCCGGGTACAATGTCGCTGAGTTAAGGGGAGGTTATGCTGCCTTGGAGGGGACCTCAATCCGGTGGGACCGTGTCCTCCTAAAAGAGAAACGTGGACACCCACCCACTCACACAGAGGGAAGGCTGCGTCCCCGCAGAGGCACGGACTGGAAGGATGACAGTGCGGGCCCAGGGAAGGCAGGACAGCAGCCACCACAGAAGGGAGCGCGGCCTGTGACACCCAGATTTGGGGCTTCGGGCCTCCAGGCGGTGAGAGGACCCGCTTCCGTTGGTTTGAGCCCCCAGCATACGGCGCGTCCCTGGGCGGCTCCGGGATCAGCGATGCAGAGGACAGGTCCTGAACTAGCTCACCACCGGTCCCGTCACAATGGCGGCTGTGTCCCCACGGTTGAGAGCTCAGACCCGCGGGGAGCAGGCACAGCCTACGAAGGCTCTGGGTGGGGAGTGGCTTCCTGCAAGGAACCTGCCGGTGGCGGCGGGGGACAGTCCCGAGGCTCTGAGGAGCAGGTGTGTCCCCACCCGCCCGTCCAGCCGGGACCCGGGACAGCCTGGCGGCGGGGGCTGCGCCTCTCTGGAAGCGAGCGTCTCCCTCCACCCCCTCCCCCGCGCCCGTGCCCGGGGCCGACCCCCCAGGGCGTCGAGCCGGGGCCTCCGTGTCCCTCCGGCCGGGTCGGTTTCAGGAGGTATTTGGGTCAGATAATGAGGCCTGTTAAGCGCCGGAACGCGTTATCTAGAGGCTGTGACGAGGCACGGCTGGCACCGAGGGGACCGGCTGGAGGAGGTGGGGCACCCCCCACGCCCCTGTGGCGCCCCCCGGGGCACACCCACGGGGCCCCCCTGCACGCCGCCAGCCTCGGTCGGGGTCTGAGAGTACGGCCTCGCCAGGGGGCGGCTTCGGCTCCGGGCAGCAGGACCCGGACCAGAGGGACCAGGGGCCACTCTAGACTCTTCGGGGGGGCCCTCGGGCCTCGTGAGCCAGCTCCACTGCCAGCCCTCCCCTCGCTTCCTTGGGCTGTGTCCCCATCTGCACACGGGGAGCGCTCCCCCTCCCAGCGGCCCTGAGCACAGGATCGTGGGCCTCATCCGGGCCGGGGTCCTCGCTCCCTCCTTACAAAGCTTAAGGACAAGAGTGACCGTGAGTGTCAACTATAGTCACTCTCCATGTAGGGGACTCGCTGGCCGAACGGACCCCTTACACAGGTCGTCTGGGGACAGACAGGCGGGCGGCAGGGGCCTGGCCACGCTGGCCGGTGCCAGGAAGCTGTCCCCACTCGGGGAGCCGCCAGGGAAGGCTCGGCCTGCGCTGGGCCGGGGGGTCCGGCAGTAGCCGGTCAGGGTTGAGGCCCTCGGGTGACATGTGGCAGCCAGGACCGCGTGAATCATGAGCACACGGATGACACAGACAGGCACCCGGGGCAGGGGGACCGGTGGCTGGCCTCAGGGAGGTCTGCCAGTGGACGCAGGACTGGCCCTGGGCCCAGAACCTGCTGACCCTGGAAGGGAAGTGACAGGGCTGCCGCGGGATGGCGTGGGCCGTTGTCACAACCAGAGCACAGACAGACGCAGAGCTGAGCGGCAGGAACTGGGTCCAGGGTCCAAGGCGGCCTGAGGTCGGAAGCCAAGGTCAGGTCTCACAATTGAGGCCAGGCCTGGGGGTGGGGGGACATCAGGTCAGCGTTGGACCAACAAGGAAACAAACATTGGTCCACTGGCCCCGGGAAGAAAGGCGAATTCCTGCCTCGCGTTCCTGCCCTGTCTCCAAGCCTGCCCCATCCCTCTTCCCTCTGGGTTTTTGGCCCCTCTCTGCTTCGTATCCATGTGAGTATTCCTTATATCTATCTGGAGAGACGGTGCCAACACCATGGGAGGGATCGCGGCCAAGACTACCTCCTCCTGGTACCCAGCCCAGTGTCGAGCATACAGTAGGAGCTCAATAAGTGCTTGTTGACTGAGTGGCCTTGGGTCAGTCCTCTTGGACACGAGGGGATCACCAGAAGAGAGGTGGCCTTCCCCTACCCTCTGTTCCAAGGGCGACTTATTTTTGGATGCACCGACAGCCACGGTCCCCAGAATAGACAGGAGCACGGTGGCACGCGGGCCATCAGGAAAAGGCTCTGCTCTGGTGGTTAGGGTTCTGTCCCCTTCTCTGGGAGATCCCAGAGAGGGAAAGCCCCCTTCCCAGCAGCGTTCCTCACCGGCTTCCTGGCGAGGGAGTCCAAGAGTGAAGGGAAGTCACTCCTAGCTGGGAAACCAAAGCTCAGCGGGGCACCGGTCTTAGAAATAGACTTAAACGTGATCTTATTAAGTATCTTAAATTCTCCCAGGGGTGGCAAGTCCCTCCACACTACCTTGCCCTTCCCTCCCCCACTTTACAATCCCAGACCCAGGAAAAGCGGCGGGCTGCGTCCCAGGACAGAGGGTGGCTGGGAAGCCGGCCACTCGCCTTCACCTCCCTGGGTGCTCTGCTGGCCCAAGCGGGCGGCGGGCCGGCCTGCGGAGGACCTGACTCGGGCTGGCCCCAGAGGGCGGCTCCTTCGGGTGAGCAAGGCCACCCCCCTGGGAAACCGTGGGCGGGCATTTAAACCAATAGCAGCAGCAGCATGGGGCAGAAGTCAGCAGACGCTGAGCCTCGAGGTGGGGCGCCGCCTTCCCAGGGACTGGAAAGCAAGGCGGCCAGTCACCCCTGCAGGGTTTAGTAATGGGTTCTCAAAACTGGGAACTTCCTTCCAGATGACTAAGTCTCTTTCTATTTCCCGAAGGTTCTGGCGCTCTAGTGCTTTGCCGAGGCTTTTCCAGGGAAGGGGGGTGGGGGGTGGGGGGGCCTGGGGTTCCTATCCCAGCCTTTGCGGAGCAAATAACCGAGTGTTTATTGAGCAGTATTCCGTGGTTTGGGGTTTGTATAAATAAAAGATAGACAGATGAGAAAGTCCAAATGGAAAAACCGGCTTGGAATGTCCCACTGGCGGGGGGCGGGCTGCGGAGGGCAGCTTTCCGTCCCAGAAGGAGAAAGCGCCGTGTTTCTAGCGCGGTTTCCAGAGCCGCTGCCGAATGCGTTAGAGAGAAACGGTATTTGCGGCGTGCGCCTCACATGAGCATCTCGACAGACGGATCGAACAAGTCGGGGGCGCCCGGAGAAAGAAGAGATGACAGCCAAGGGTACGAGGTGCCACGGGTGAACTAGCAGCCCCCCAAGTTCAGGTCCGCTCAGAAGCTCAGAATGTCACTTTTTTGGAAATAGGGTCTTGGCAGGTGTGCTGAAGGTACGACTCTAGAATGAGAGCGCCCTGGATCAGGGTGGGCCCCGAGTCCAAGGCCTGCTACCCCCTAACACACAGAGGAGGCAGAGACGGCTGCCCAAGAGCACCAGCCACCCCACCCCGGGACCCCAGCGGCCGCAGGGGCAGGAGAGAGCCCCGCCCCCCGCCCCGAGCCCTCAGAGGGAGCCAGCCCTGCCCCCACCTTCGTCTCTGACTTCTGGCCTCCAGACTGTGAGACAATGAATCGCTGTTGTTTTAAGCCACAAATGTGGTGGTAATTCGTTGCAGCCGCCGAAGGACACTGTTGCAAATGGAAAGGAAGGGTCATATGGGGCTCAGGCAGGCTGCGTGCCCGGGTCTGCTGCTTCTGCGTCTGCTGACGGCTTTTTTTTTTTTAAGATTTTATTTATTTATTTATTTTGAGAGAGAGAGAGAGAGAGAGCACGAGCGAAGTTCGGAGCCCAACGCTGGGCTCGATCCCACGACCCCGAGATCACAACCCAAGCTGAAACCAAGGGCCGGTTGCTGAACCCACTGAGCCAGCCCGGCGTCCACCCGGGGCGGGGGGGACGTCTTAACACAGATATTTGGCTGAATGCTGGTTCAAGGGCAAACCGCAAAGCAGGGAATCAGCCTCCTGCTGGGATGCGTTTGCTCACGAAGATGATGCCTCCTCCGGATCCCAGAACCAGTGCGGATTATTTCAGTGATTTGCCCCCAAGATTTCCAAACTCCGTGAGAAGATCCGACAGAGGCCCCGTGGGACGGGCCCGAGACGGAGCGGAGGCCCAGGCAAGGGGCTACCCCCTCCTTCGGCCTCGCCCGGCGCCTCTCGGCCACACAGGGAAGGCGGCACTCGGTCGAGAAGCGTCCGGAGAAGGGCCACGTGGCCTGGGGGCCAGGACCACGCCAGGCGAGGTCTCGCTGTGCCACACGCAGGGATGCGACACTAGCGACACACCCAGAGCGGGCCTGCCTGCCCACCTGGCAGGCCACTGACTCAGCCCGAGCCTCCGGGTCCTTCCTTCCAAAGCTGACACCCAGCGAGGCATGAGAATTTCAAAGTCTCCTTTTCTAGGTTCTTATAAAACAGAATAAAATGGCCTTTGGGTCATCCAATTCACCCTCTTGGAAATGCCATCTCTTAGACGGACAGAAGGGAGGGAGGGAGGGAGGGAGGAGGCCGAGGGGGGCTGCCCCAGAGAATCGGCCCCCTCCTCCCCGCCAGGCCCTTCTTCCTACGATGCGCTCCGCGAGGGGGTCCAGCTCTGGCCTCGGACCTGCGGGCCTGTCTGGGGAGCCCATCAGAGAAGGTCGGTGGCTGCCCGAGCGCCGGATCTCTGTCTACGGGAAGGAAGCAGAAGGAGACCCTCCCACCACCAGCCCCTGGAGCCCCGGAGACGAAGGAGAGGTGAGGAGGGGCTGCTTCTGGCCCCCTCGGCCCTCTGTTCCCCACACAGAAGGTCCCGAGTCGTGGGACTTCCTGTCCAGTGGCTTTCCCCGTGCCTCTACCTGTGTCCGTGGCCAAGCCAGGGCAGTGCTGGGACTGTGAGGCAGCCACCAAAGCTTTACTCTACCTCTCTTGGGGGTCCTCCCCCCGATCCCGAGCTCTCCAGCATCCTCCTGCCTGCATGACCCCCACCACCCCTCACCACTCCCTCGACCCCCAGGGCTCCAGGTCTGCCCCCACGCGGCTGGGGTGTGGGGTGAGAGCACCGCAGACCCGGCACCTTCATCCACCCGCCACGCCGCCGGGGACACCCCAGTCCCCTCCGGCTCACGCCAGCTAGAGTTCAGATCCTCCTGGGCCCACAGGGACCCCCGGCTACTTCGTGGACGTCCCCACCGAGAGGTAACATACTGATGGGATGTGGACGTGCTCGGGAGGGCTGGGCAGGGGCGTTCTGGGGGCGAGGGAAGCGGGCGCGGTAGCCGATGCCGAGCGTTTGAAAGTCTGTCACGGGGACGAAGCACAGGCGTACGTGGAAGAATAAAAAATGAGCACAAGGGATGGCAGCTGAAGGTTGTCCCCAGTCCTGGCGCGCTGACCCCTGAGGCGGGGACCCCTGAGCCCGTGGCCCCTGAGGCAGCCCGGCCCTGGCCCTCACCAGGGGGTCACCTGAGCCCGCCGCCCCCACACCGTGAGCTCCGTCTTCTCGTTGCGCACACGACATGTTGCCAACGCGTGTTTAGCAAAGTGAGTCCGGCAAAAAATCGAGTGGGGCACCCAAGCCAGGCCTAGTTGCCTTGCAAGTGTCTTCTAGTTACTTCCGAAGCACCCATGCCCTTTTGCTGTGAAATGAAAGTGTAATAAATGTTGAAAAGGTGTTTTTCAGATAAAAGGCGGGCTGAAAACACATCTCCAATTGGCTCGCGGTCCTTAGATGGAGCCGTCAGCCTGAGGTCAAGCAGGAGGCTCTGGTCTAAATCTCGCCCTGGCTCAGGGCCCAAAGAGTGTGGCCAACGCCTCACCTCGCGGGCCCTGTCCGCCCCACTGGTCGCAGGCGCCTCCCACAAAGGGCGCCGAGGTCGGGGGTGACCGGCATCACCGTGGACAATGATTTAGTATTCAGTTGTGGGAAGACAGGCCGACCCAGGCAAACCTGACTTTAATTCAGCTGGGAAGCTTTCATTCCTTCACAGCCAGGGCGACATTCGTCATGAAATTCACAGTCGAAGAGCCTGGCCAGAAATCTGCCTTTTAACACGGGAGCAGAATCTGAAACCAGATTTAGGAGCCGAGAACAGGGCACCGCAGGCGGAATAAGACACTCAGGGCAGGCTGGAGTCAGGATCACCGTGCTTAATAAGGACACACCCGAAAATAGGCTCTCGCGGCCCTGCCCCCCACCCCCGATGCCAGCCACGTGCCACCTGCCCAGGTCAGGTGGGTTTGGATTTTGTTTGCTGAGCGATAGAAAGGAGCTGCAGATTCCAAGTCTGCCAGTGTTCGTGCCGGTGGTTGGGTCTAGTTTTATACTTTACTAAAGAAAGCGAAAAGAACGCCTTCCCTCCATATCATTGCAGTCGGGACAACTGAATTCCGTGCTCCTGGAAGGGATCCTGGACTGCATAACAAGGTAACCATAAAGGGCATTAGTTTAGAAAGGACAAGAAAGTTCTGCTCCTTTGCAGGGCTTTATTTTTTCACTCACCATCAGTGGCTGCCTCTCCCCCCCACAAAACAGCATCCTTCTGTTCCCCAAAGAAAGTAATCTCTGGATAACTAATTATTTTGCAGTTTTTCAAACTTTCCAGACCTCTGCGATGGAGAAGACACAGGCAAAGAGCCTCCTGTATTCATCCTGGGGAGGGAATTCGTGAGGACCGTGACAATGGACCACACGTCCGGCGGCCACTGATGCCGCGGGAAGGGTCGCAGCGAAACTGGCCCACGTCGTGTCCTCCTATTCATGGGACTCTCCGCCGTCACTTGTATTTGAGCAGATTCGATGGTGGAAGTTCTAACTGGACCTCTAACCACGCTAAAGGTTAACCACGTCTACCTGCTTTTAGCTTTAAAAAGGAGCGTGAAATTCCATTATGGACAGCAGATTAGAGATGAGCTTGCGGTCATGGTGAGTCTCCTGATTTGGATCAATGCACCGTGGCGAAGTAAGAGAATGAGAACATAGAGATACATAGAGACACATTACATGTTTCTGTGAAGCTGTATTCAGAGAAAGAGACGTGTCTATACGTGCATAAAGATGCATGGAGACAAAGTATCTGAATCCATTCAGGCTGATAGAAACGATAGCATGTGTCTCTCACCTTTCTGGAGGCTGGGGGTCCAGATTAAGGAGCCGGCCGGGTGGATATCCGGTGAGAGCCCGCTTCCTGGTCCCTAGGCAGCCGTCCCCTCGCTGTGTCCTCACACGGGGTCGGGGAGCTCTGTGAGATCCCTTTTCATTCGGGGGCTAATCCCACTCAGGGGGGCTCCAAACACCACCACGTGGGGCATCAGGGCTCAACAGAGGAATCGGGGGAGGACAGAAACATTCAAACCATAGCATAGAGAGCATATATGTATGAAAAGATATAAAGACATATTATTAGTAATTATTTTATTAATTATTAATAAAATTAATAATCAATAGAAATGATTAATAATTAAAATAAAGTGTTAAAGTTAATAAAATAATAATTAATGATTAATTTTAATCAATACATATTATCTCTATATGTATGTATATATAAGGATATGTACATACAGATTATAATGTAAATATATAGTATAAATAGAAATACATAGACAGTTTATATAACATATCTAAGAAAAGACATATATGCGTAGATGGAGATTGTCTATATGACAGAGAGAGAGAGACAGAGGTTATCCCATATCTATAAGATACATGCAAAGATAGGTCTTTTATGAAATATACATGAACTATATCTGAAAAATATACACATGGAGATTATGTATAGAGAGATTATGCCCGAGAGAAAAAGATGTAGAGCAAATGGGACGAAATTCTAACCATCAGTGAGTCATTTGAAGGGTCCGGGAATTTCTTGGTGCCGTTCTTTGTACTTTCTCCCAAGGCTGAAATTAGACGCTGCAGTAAAACGTTTCTGCATCCTCCTGATGGTGTTTGGTTTAGGAAGTTCCCAGGGGACTCAGTGGCCCGGCTCATCGGAGCAGTCGCTCAGACCAAGGATCCGGAGTCGCACACCCAGGCGGGGCCGGCCCCCCGCTTCAGAGCCCAGTGCAGCCCAACACCCCAGGGCCACGGCTAGTCCCCCGGGTTCCACAGCTGATAGCCCGCAGCACCGGCACCAGGCCCCCACGACTGCTCCCCAGAGACCCAGACTCTGAGCCCACTTTCCACGGCCCTTCTCCCCACCAGGCACCCTACAAATGCCCTACTTGGGAGCCGAGCTCCAGCGTGAGGACAAGCTCCCGGTCGTCACCCGTCGGTCTGAGCTCCTGTCCTTTCCTGCCCGGCTCCCACTCCATTCTTTCAAGACGCCGTGACCCAGAAGCAGCCGTGGGCCCCCAGCCCCTGGGTTACAGTGGTGACAGCTCAGACTGGGACTCTGCGGGGTCCCCAGGCGAGGAGGGTCTTCTCTGCTTGGTGCTCTGGGGTTCCGCCTTGGGTTGGTCCAGGTCACTCAGCTCCCCAAGCCAAGCATCCTTCCTCCTCCCCGTCCCAGTTGGACCCTGCTGTCCTCTGCCCCTCCTCCGTGCTCAGAGCTCCTCACTCTGCCCTCGAGTTTCAGGTCCCCTCCATGGCTTCTCTCCTCCGGATGCCACGGTCTCCAGTCCCGCCTTGCTGGCCGATGGGTCAGTCGATCTTTCCTTCCCTTCTTGCAAATAGGACCTTGCTGTCCATCAGATTCCACGAAAGTCTGCTTTTTGCTCCTTGTCCTCCTTCTATTCTTGCAAGGACCTGCAGTTCTGCTTTACACATGCCTCGTCATACAATGTATGCCCTCCTTGTAAGGGACGAGGAGTGAATGATTCCGTTAGAGCTTCTCACGCAGCAGACATCTAGGGAAGGACCGGGGGAGCATGATGGGGCGAAGTCATCATATGCTCATCCCAGGTCACGGGCGCTACACGCCTCTGCGCCAAGACCCCTGGCTCCAAGGAGTAAGTGACTTCTGAAGGACACCTGGACCCTTGTCCCCACTCTACCCAGTTCCTGGGTGCCTAAGAGGACACGGACACCAGGTCACATCCTCAATAAAAACCCCAGACCCCAAACAAAGGGGAGACCCTCTCTCCTTTTCCTTTCCGAGTCTCCCAGACCCTCTGTCTGTGTCTGCTCTCTCGATGTAGCTTCGATAACCTCTGCTCTCATTCCCTCCCGGCTGGAGTTTGGCTGGTCCCGCGGGGGCCCCTCTGGGCCCTCGGACTTGACCTTCCTGCATCACTGCCGTTCCCTGGGCCGGGGCGGCGACATCTATATGCTGACCTGTCAGATTTTGGGAAGTGTTTCCCAAAACCCAGTGTGGGGGCAGCACAATGCTACAGAGTTTGAAACCGTCTCAGGAGCCGGTTCTAGAAGTCTCCCGCAGTCCAAGGAGGTGTAGGGCCTGGCTACTCCAGGTGTGGTCCCCGGACAAGCAGCAGCAACCAGGGAGCTGATCGGTGGCTCGGACTCCGGGGCGTGCTGTGGTTTCTGAAGACCTCCAGGCATCCCCCGTGCACGGGAGTGTTGGAGAAGGGATGGGTTTAGGGCATGTTTGCTACGGGGAAGGGACGCGATGGAAGTTTTAAGCAAGGACGCCAGCCTGGGAGCCGGGAGAAGGTCGGACTCAAGGCCGATTGCCGAGGTTCCTACCCGAACTCCCGCCACCGCCCCCTCAGACATGGGACATCCGTCAAGCAGCCGGCCGGTGGGTCGGATGCCCTCCAGCAAGTTGCCAGGGCAGCCCGACCCCCCAGGGTCACTGCGGGAGAAAGAAAGCAATGAGGTTGTTCTCGTGAACCCGCAGGACGGAGCGGCCCCACATGGCCGTGACTCTCACGGCTCCGACCCCCGGACCTCCCCGGACTCCTCACAGCCCAGCACCCGGCGAGCTGGAAGCATCGGCCTGAGATCCAGAAGTGGGGTCATGCAGCCGGGTGACCGATCTGGGTTATGAGTCCGGCCGGGGCCTCGGCCAGCGGCCAGCCAGTGACCTCACGCATGGCTTCGGCGATGGCGGCTAGGGCTGCAGCGAGCTCTCTCTGTCTCCAAGAGAGCAAGCAAAGGACACTCAGGAAGCAAAGGATGGTGCTGGTGAATTCAGAGGCTTAAAACACATTCCATTCGACGACAGTGAATTTCCGAGAGTCTAGTACCGCCCCTCGATATCGCTTTCCTTACTTCCCGCATTCTAAGTTGCACGGTGGGTGTCTTTCCCGTGGATCGAGAAATGGTGACCTGGGTCCCCTGCCGCGTGGTCACGCTGTAGCGGCAGGGTGAGGTCACGCCGTCCCCGACAGACGCCCAAACCAATGGCTCCCCGGCTGTTTGGACTAGAGATGCCTTAACCCACTTGTGGTTTCCCAGAATGCTCCCTCCCTCAGCACAGCCCCTGGTAAAGCAAATTGATTTTTTTTTTTTTTTTCACGGAGACAGGTTTTAAACAAATTCTGCTTTAAAGTTCCACCACGCTTCAAATCAACATGGAATGGTCAGCTGCCAGCCCCCAAATCCTGCCTCATTGTTTGAAAAACAAATGTTCGCGGCTATGATTTCCACCCACCCCCGGCCTTTGCCCAGAATCTGCTGAAGTGGCCGGCCCTCTTCCTCTGCACTTGGAGGGACAGAAAGAGGAAGAGTCGTAGATGATGATCTTTGTCCTCAAATGGTGCTGAAATCAAGGAAGCACGACTCCTTCCTGAGTCACCCGCCCGGCCCCCAGCGGGAAGAAGGGGGGGATGCCGAGCAGAGGTCTGCCCTCGGCTCTAGGCGGATGAGCAGGGGACGAAGATAACGTCTCAGACTGGCTGGGCAGCCGGCCTCCGTGTGGTTTTGGCAAAGGGGGATCTGGAGGCCCCAGTCGGGGATGAGGCAAAGGGCTCCCACACCTCCCCAAGGTCACCTGCCGGGTCCAATGACCTTGAAAATGGAGTCACCCCGAATCCTCTGGGAAACTAGGGCAGTAACAGGGAATAATCACTAAATATATAATCAAGGCACACAGAGAAAGCAAACACCCCCAATGCTATTTGATATTTTTTCGCTTACGTGTATCTACAGCTTCCTTACTTCCCTTGTGGGAGGGGCCGCTTCCGATCCTTACGGGAACCAGCGGTTGTCACATTTGCTCATTCATAACCTGCTGGACGTGGCTCTCCCCGGTCTGCTTCCAAGTCAGCCGGCCCCACGTCCCAGGCTGAACTGACAACCTTCCCTGCCCCCTCGCCCTCATCACACCTCCGTCTTCTGACCGCGCCTTCTTGGGGGGTGTTCTGAGGGCCCGACGGGCCCATCGCAGCCCAGGTCAGATGGAGTTGGCAACGTGGGGCTGCTGGGGGGGGAAGGGCTGCCCGAAAACACAGACCGTTACCTCCCTGCGCTCGGCTCTCTGCCATCAATTCCGATAACCGAAAAGAGCCGGCTGGATTTGAATCCCATCCTCAACTCCAACAGAGCTGATTTTGCGTTCTCAGCCGTTCCACCTCTGGGGGCCTGTGTTCCTACAGGCCCTGGGGCTCTTCCTTCGTCCCGGCAGTCAGGGGCTCTCGAGGGCAGACTCTTGGGACCGCAGGGATTTCGAGGTTCTGAAACAGACATGCGGGAAAGAGGAATTTCCCGAGGTGGGCACAGGGGGTTGGAGAGGGGAGGACAGTCAAGGCCAGGACGCTTGGGATCCATGGGTCTTGAAGACTTAAGGTGGGAAAATGCCTGGCATTGGGCCCGCTCACGCACCCAGCATTCAGGGTGACCTCCTTCTCGGGAAGCTGTGGTAGCTGAAGGTGGTGGGTGTGCATCTGGCGGGCCAGTCCTGGGGTCCGGAGGACTGAGGGGTCAGGACGGACGCTCCATCTCCCGGGAGTGTCCTTTCCCTCGTCCATAGCCACCTCCCCCCTGCCCCTGCTGGTCACCCCCCAAGGGCCCTCTGTACCCGCGAACCCCCCAAACAGGCAGGAACAAGCCCTCGGAGGCCCCGGGAGGCGTGGGGACGGCCCAAGGTGGACAAGAGCGGGTCCCCGGTGGTCCCCGGCTGATGAGACAGAGACAGGAACTGAGTGGAACTGTTGGGGGGCGTGGGCGCTGAGCCAGGAAGGAGGCTCAAGGGGGGGCAGACGAGGACAGAGTGAGGCAGGGCCTGCGTGTGTTTGTATAAATTCCAGACCTTGAAGCCT
This sequence comes from Potos flavus, assembly GCA_028534135.1. Lineage (NCBI taxonomy): Eukaryota > Metazoa > Chordata > Mammalia > Carnivora > Procyonidae > Potos > Potos flavus. Next base: position 189,274,515 of record CM052898.1, on the reverse strand, counting down.
GGAAGAATATGTATGATGGTAGAAATTGGGGGGTCCAGTTTCTTCAGACACGTCCGATGCTGGGGAATGCCAGGGTCAAAGCCACAGCCCAGGGGCCCCTGGGGGGAGCCGAGGCTAGAAGAAGATGCCGCCTAAGAGGGAGAATGGGATGGGACACACAGCCAGCTGGCGTCCCCCCGCTGAAAGGAAGGAGGACACGGGGCTTCTGGGAGCCTTTAATGAAATGATTCACTTCCGGGGGCCTCGGCTGCATCGCGGGCCAAATGAGGATGTGGGATGACACCCAGCCCCCCGCCCCCGTCACGGTCAGCGGGGACCCGCGGCTGTGAGAAGACTTCATAAATATAAGTGCTTTGAATTATCACTATTGTTCTTCACGTGGTTGGGTAAACTAACAGTATAACGAGATACCTTGGTGCCAACCGGTTGCCGGGGAATCAGAACCGCGCAGACGGGCGGGCCGGCAGGGACCCACCTGCGCCTGCCGGAGCCAGCCAGGCAAGCCGGCCCCGCTCGGTAACCACATCGGGCAAAACACAACGAATCATGCCGTGCCCAGCTACCCACGGTTCACTCTGCTCCAGGGCTACAGCGACGCCACAACCGGCAGGAAGGCTGGCTGAGAACAGAGCCTCGGCCCGTCCGGGGCTCCGAGCGGGGTTCCAGCAAAGCACCTGCCTTCTTGCTTCATTGCTGCTGTGATTTAAAAATCTCGGAGGCCCGACACGCACGGACGGCCAGCCTCGGGCTCTGGGGTAGACGGTCCTCGCAGGCAACTGCCTTCCCACATCAGAGGCTCCCTGCGTGTCTGAACCGGTCTGGGATCTCGCCCTGCAGGAGAGACCAGCTGGGTGTGACAGAGGCAAGGGTCAAGTTCACGCTGAAGGTCAGAGCTACTTCCGGCGCCAATAGAGCTGGCCGGCACCTCCGCACTGTGATTTGAACACGTTAGGAAGGTCCCCCCACCCCGGATGGGTCCGGGCTGGGCTGCTCCCCTCTTCCCCCCACTCTCCATCGTAGTGGGATGGCAATATGAGCTTTGCATCCATTCTACGGGGAAATTAATTTAGAAACTAGTTTTTAAGTGTCAGAAAAACCTAGCCCCAGACATACTGTTATCATCCAAAGACCACAATGAATAAATTGGACTCTTTATGAAGGAATCACTGCTGGGATACCATTTTCTCTTTCTAAAAACTAATGTGCTTTTACTAACTTTTCAGTTAAAGGGACATAACGCATATACTAACGTGCCCTTCTCCATTTTCCCAGTGGGTATAACTGACCTCGACGTGGAAGGAGAATTGTCCTTAATGCCTGAGATCTGCGTGCAGACAGGTGGATCGGGCGGCGGTCCCAGGAAGCACAGGGGAGGAGCAAGGACAGGATGGGGACTTTTACGGGACGTCAGTTGTCTCAGGGCCCACTGAGAGACCAAGCAGGACACACCTGAGAACTGTCCCAACCAGGCAAGGGGGAGCTGAGGCATTTCTCCAGAGACCACTGTCCCCACTGGTTGGGGGTCACTCCTGGGACCTCAACTCACGATCCTCATCAGCCTGTCTGTGAGCACGACAGACTCACGCCTGAGATCAGACAGTGCGCTTGTGGGACACACACACAGGTGGGACCCTGCCGGCATGCATGGGAGTGCCCCCCTCCACCAGCGGCAGCGGGGCACCTCTGGGGGCGGGGCCCCGGGATGTGGCTGGGTACCGACAGCCTCCCAGGGAGGAACGTGCTTGGTTCACTCTAGAGCTCTCATTTGTCTGTGGGTTTAAGAACTTCGGTGCTGCCAAACGATCCCATCAGAATTCTCCAGAAAGGCTTGCCTTCTCTCGGCCGCATCCCCTCCCTCCCCCAGGCACTCTCCCCGCAGCTCTGGGGCACTGTGCATGGACAGGTGTGTGTGTCCGAAGAGGAACCACAGTTCCCCACCCCCGAAAGCTTCCTCTCTGTGCCCACTGCCCTCCTTGAAGGACCCCGCCATCCACTGGGTGTTCATGCCAAGGACGGGGGTCACCATGACCCTCCCCAGACCCTCAGCCCTCATTTTCCGTCAGCTCCCAGTCCTGGGAACGTGGCCTCCTGACCCTCTTCTGACCAGCCTCTGTCCTCCTCGAAGCCGCTCTGGCCCAAGCCACTGCCTTCCCTCCAGTCCTGCCAGCGTCCGCGGCCCCCTCGCGGCACGCGGCGGTCCAGGCACGAAACACTCCATCCTTTAGCCTGATGCCTGGCGCTCTGTATTTCCCAAGTGAATGAATGAATGAGTGAATGAATGCCATTCCTTTCGAACCCATCCAGGGTCCTCCGTGCACACACTGGAGGCCGGAAGAGCCAGGCAACCCAGCCCCGGGTACCCAAGGACAGGTCCACGGGATTGGTGGAGGTCACGGCTGCCGCCCTTCTGGGCTGGGAGCGCCCCGTCTGGCTCTCGTCAGACTTGGGTGTTCACAGGCGCCGAGAGCTCACGGCCACTGCCAAGTGTGGAGCACAAACCTGGCCGGACGGGCTTCTGGCCGTCTGGACACGGGCGCTGGGCTCGTGCTCTCCCACCCGTGGGCCACGGACGGTGGCTTTGCCAACACATCCGCTGAGGACAGACGGCAGAGCTGAGTCTTAGCTGAGGAAACGGCCAGCCTCCTTAGGCCGCCGATAAGCAAACGTAAACAAACAGAAGCAGGAGGAGGAAGGGACCCTCTCGGAGGCCAGAGCCACAGGTCACCGCAGAGCAGCCTGAAACCGGCCAGGAGGAAACGCAGGGGGCCCGGAGGGCTGCCAGGGGTGGGAGCCGTGACGCCCTGCGAAGGCGTGGGGGGTCCCAGGGTCTCAGGACAGGGCTCGGGGGTCATGCTCGGGGCAGGTCCTGGCAAGGGTGAGAATCCCCTCAGAGGAAGCGGGTCACCCGGCCCCCCTTCGGGGCCGGGTGGGGTTGGGCGAGGCTGGCGCAGGCAATAGTCGGGAACTCCCCAGGCCGCAGCACAGAGCCAGAGAAGGAGCCCCAGGAAGCCGACGGGGGCCAGCTGCTGCTGGGGAAGGCCAGCGTCCACTAGAACCCGAAACTGCGGATTTCTGAAACTCCCCTTCTGCCTGCTTCCTGCCTCGGTCCATAGCAAAAACCGGGTATCAGTTTCCTGTTGCTTCTGCAACAATTACCCCAAACATCGTTGATTCAAACAGCAGCGATTTGCTACCTCAAAGTTCTGGGGGTCCGAAGTTTAAAATTAGAGTGTCAGTGGGGCCGTGTTCCTTCCAGAAGCGACCTGGAGACAGCCTGGTTCCTCGCCCTCTCCTGCGTCTCGAGGCGCCTGCCCTCCGTGGCTCACGGCCCTTCCACCTTCCAGGCCCACGGGGCAGGACCTCTTCTCCTCTCTGACCTCTGCTGTGTCATCACAGCTCCTTCTCTGCCCCTCCTGCCTCCCTCTTTCCTTGTCCGGACCCCGGAGATCACAGGTAGGGCTCACCTGGACAGTCCCGGATAGTCTTCTCCTCTGAAGAGCCTGAACTCGATCACGTAATGCCAAGTCCCTTTCGCCACGTAAGGGAACGTATTCACGGGCTCCGGGGATTAGGATGTGTGCCCCTCTGGGGGGACGTGGTTCTGTCTACCGTAGCCCTTGAGCATGAAAAGGGATTATGTCCTCGTTGTCAAGAGAGCAGAGCCGAGAAAGCAGCGAGACTTGCCTCAGCTCCAACACGGGGGAGCTGAGAGCAGGCTCGGCAGGCAAACCCAAGGGGACATCGGTCATCATGTCTGGAACAGAGCCCCGGGGGCGGGGGAGCCTCGGACGGAAGGCACAGAAGCCGACAGCCCGAGGACGTAACCGGTAGGGCTGACGCGTCCTACGGTAGAACAGAGGTAGGGGCGAGAGGGGCGCGCTGGCAGCTCCCAGGTCAGCCTTGGTGACATCCAGCCGGGCCCCCGGAGCCAGCCTGTTTGTTTTTGTTGCGATGGTCATAGCTCTGCTATTATGAGATACTCTTCCCATGCCGTACAATTCACCCGTTTGACGCGTGAAGTTCAGTCCTTCCCAGAACACCTGCAGAGTTGTGCCGCCGCCAAGGTCACGTCTGGAACGTTTTCATCACCCCAGAAGACACCGTTCCACCATCAGCTCCCCACTCCTCCCAGCCTCCCCCGTGCCCTCCGGCCCCGGGCCACCACTAAGCCACTTTCTGTCTCCGTGGATTTGTCTCTTCTGGACATTTCGTAGAAACGGGATCTCGCAACCTGTGGCCTTTGCGTCTGGCTTCTTTGACGTAACAAAAGTTTTCAAGCATCGTCCCTGCCGATGCGAGTATATATTCATTCCTCGGAGGGCTGAACGGTGTCCTGACGTGCGGGAGACCTCACTGGGCCTCCCAGCCGTCTGCGGATGGCCACGTGAGTGTCTCCAACTCCTCGCTGTTGTGACGAGCGCTACCGCCCCATTTCCTGAGTTCCGCTTTCTCACCAAGGAATGGTGTCTGCTTGCAGCGGGGAAGGCACGTTTGCCTCCCTACAACCAGCTCTAGGGAGCCGCCACTGGGGATCCGTCCTCTGTCTCCCTCGGCAGGAGCTGCAGGGAGCACCCCAGTTCCCCGGGAAGCACCCCGAGGCTTGCATCTCTTGGAAACCGGCCCTTATTGTCCTCTTAGTGCGCGGTCGGAGGACACGCGGGCCTGTGTGGTCAGTCCGAATCCCGCGCACGCCCGCTCTTCCGCGGGGGCCTAACCGGGAACCCTGTCTCGCTGGCCCGGACGGCCCTCGGGGAAGGGCACCCAGCCCACCTCACCGCCAGCTACCGGCCCGGGGCCCTGCAGGAGGGAGTTTTTAGCATCTGTAAACTCAAGAAGTGGTTTCGTAAGCCCGATCAAAACATCGTGATTTATGTTGCTGAGTGCAATGCCCACACCCAAACACTATCGTTCTAGAACTCTTGGAGTAGATCTCTCCCTCCCTTGGGGCGGAGTAATGTAAAATTCTTACTTGGGCTTCCTTTCATTGGACCAAATCCACTGAAATCAAGGTATTACTTTTTCTGTTCGCTTGCTGGGAAATCAGTGGGCGTCTCAACCTAAATCTGTGCCGACGGGGAATGAACGCTGGCGGCTGAGGGGGGAGAAGCAAGTCATGGTGCTCAAATTACAGACTGCAACGCACATGTCCATACAGGCGTGCACACAGGCACGCACGCACTCAGGCACGCATACACGCATGCACACAGGCACACACACAGGCATGCACAAACACAGGCACGCACACACTCAGGCATGCACACATGCAGGCATGCACACACACATGCACGCACAGGCACGCACACATGCACGCACAGGCACACGCACACAGGCATGCATGCACAAGGCATGTGCACACAGGTATGCACACACGCACACACACAGGCACACACACAGGCATGCACACAGGTATACACACGCACATAGGCGTGCACACAGGCATGCACACAGGCACACACACACAGGCATGCACATGCCACACAGGCATGCACACACAGGTGCACACACACCGGCATGCACACTCACACACATGCACACATAAGCATACACACGCACACATGTATGCACATGCACACAGGCACGTACACGCATGCGTGCACACACATGCACGCACACAGGCATGCACGCACATGCACACACAGGCATGCACATGCACACATGTATGCATGCGCACACAGGCACACACACATTCAGGCACACACATGCACACACAGGAATTCACACACACACAGGCACGCACACACAGGCATGCACATGCACATAGGCATGCACACACAGGCACGCATGCACGTGTGCACACACAGGTATGCACATGCACACACATGCACACATAGGCATACACATGTATGCACATACACACACACACACACTCAGGCACGCACATATGTGGCACAGACTTGTCTGTCTGGTCCCCCAAAGGTCCCCAGGGGTAATGATGGAAGGAAGAGACGGTGGGGGCCGGGGGGCCCTGGGGACCATTCCATGAAATGACCCACCAGGTCACAGCCACGATCGTACATCAGACCCACGGATGGAACCATGCAGGGAGAAAAACCAAAGTCTCGTGAGCCAGAGGTTTGGAAGTGGGGGAGGACAAGGTCTAGCGAGGGGAGGACAAGGTCTAGCGAGCGGAGAACAGTCTGGAACGAAACAATGAGAAAGCAGAGATAATTAAATGAGCCAGCCGCTGCAGGACAGGGGCACGGACCAGGGAAAGCCCCTGCAAGGAAGCAGAAAATCCAAGTCTCAAAATGTGAAATGTCAGTGGGGGAAAAGGCAGAGAAGGGGAGAGCTGGAGACACCCCCACCCCATCTCGGGGCACGCCGGGAGGCGGCCGTGACTGCAGGGAGAGCACAGCCTTCAGAGAGATAGCGACCCGCCAGGAGCCAGGGAGTCCACGGAAAGACCAGAAAATAAAAGGGGAGGGGGCCTGGGGACCTCTGCCCTCCGAGGGCGCCTGCGATTCACCCAGAAGCCAGAGCGGACCGCGCAGCGGAAGCGGGTGTGCGTGTCCAGAGGCTGCTCTCACACGCGACCTTCACAGTAAGCCTTCGAGGGGCCCGTCCCATCCTCCGGGGGACAGTGAGGACCCCGGCTCAGAGCAAGGGCTTGCCCAGGCTTGCTCATAAGCGGAGACCCCCGATCGGGTGAGGTCATCAGGTCTTGGGAAAGCTCCCCGGGCCATTCTGTCCTCTGCCAGGATGAGGCTAAGACCTGCTATCTTCAGGGCACCACTCCCACGTTCATAGGGCAGGGCGGGTTCGAGACCCTGCTCCGCAGGCTGCCGGCCAGCTGGGCATTACGTGTTTTAAATATTTGACCTCTGCTAACCAGTGACATCTGGTCATTTAGGACGCTGTGTTTTCACATGACCTTTGAAACGGAAGGCCCAGGTGGTTGGTCTGAAGCTGGAGAGGAAGAGGTGGGGCACAGGGGAGAGGCCCGAGCCATCCGCCCTGCTGGAGACCGAAGGCAGGTTCAGGGTGAGCCACTCCCCGGGAAGGCACGGCACCCGCCTGTCAGGTCACGCCGGCCTGGGATTGCCGGAGAGCAGAGAGCTTCTCACCCGGGGCCCTGCTGGGCTGGCTGCGAGATTTCATTTGTTCTGGGCTGGATGAGACGACGGGACACGGAGCCAGCCCCCCCAGTGCTAAGCCACAACCGGGACAGGGATCCCCAGAGGAAAGCCTGAGGCCGGGGGCTCCCGCTCCAGACCTCATCTCTTCAACCCCCGCCCCTGGGGGGCAATGGCCAGGCCAGAGCAGCCCCTGGAAACCACCCGCTGAGCTCAGCCTCCAGCTCCCCATGATCTGTAAGAATTCTAACCCCTCAGAGAGGGGGACGGAGAGCCTTTCTGAGCATGAAAAGCCCAGCAGTGCCTGTCAGGTTGCTGTTTTGAAAGAAATCATCCACTTTGCTCACAAACACCATCAATCGGCAGACGTCCCTGAGTGCCCACTGGGCTCCCGGCTTCCCCCCTGCCTTTATTCGTAGCTAAGGAGCGCTTCCTACTTGTAAGTGGGCCAGATTTCCCGTTTTTCACCCGCAGGGAACCTCTGCACCGGCCAACCCTCTCGATGCCCCTGGGGTGTGGCCCCCGCGCCCCGCCCCAAGGCTCGCTTGTGCCCGTGGGGGCAGGAGTGAGAGCCGAAGACCCCAGCCCGGGACCACTCACAGGTCTGGTGTGAGTCCTTCGTCCCACTTCTCCAAACCGCCAGGCTACAACTGACCTCCAAGGTCACTCATTTCACGGAGAAAACACGTGCACACGCCAACCCAGATTAGGGGGGAGAGAAAGTCAAGAAAAGAGAACACAAGGAAAGGAAAAGTTACTTGTCGTGTCCCTTACTGCTTTGGGGGGACATGGGACTGCCTAGGATTCAAGGGGCTTCTCTGCATGGCAACTGGGGGTGCTCCTTCAGGGCTTTCCTTCCCATCAGGGATGGGGAAGAAGTCCAGTCACGAACGTGGGGAAAGGAAGGACACCCCACTGCTCTGAGCTCACCAGACCCGTATAATTCAATGGTTCTCGGGAGAGCAGAAAAGGAGAAGGTATTTCTAGTCGCCGAATGGATACTCATGTTGCAAACGCTGTACCAAGGTGTCTTCATGTGATCTTGAACCACAGAAAATGTTAGAATTAGGTTCGGCTGAATCTAACAAAAATCCGACAACAGAAAAGTTTAATTCTCGCGCATCAAAGAAGTCTGAGCGCAAGCATTCCGGGTC
>CM052898.1:189219393-189265788 GCA_028534135.1 Potos flavus | reverse complement strand
CTGCAAGTACATGCAATGGGACAGAGATCTCTGGGGTGCCCTGGGGCCCTGGGGAAACAGGCCTCCGCACCGTCTGGGCGTGGCTTCTCTGCCCGCATCTGAGCCTCTGTGGTCCGGAAGCATCCTCTCTCGGGGGCTCAGGTTTCCGTAGGGGGCTCCAGGGTTATTCCTGATGAGGCCGCCTGCTGCCCAGCACAACGCGAGGACTAGAAAGTGAGCAACTTGCAGGGAGACAGCAGTGAGCACCTACTGCGTGCCAGGCGCCACGCAGGACCGTGAAACCACTCAGCCCTTCCACTCCGCTCCCGGCCATTCCCTCCTGCAGCCCAGCCTTCAGGCCCCGGCAGCTTCCTCCCCTGCCCAGTCCCACCCACCCTGGGCTGCCCCGTCCCTGCGGCCAGCCCCCTGCCCTGCTCCTGTCTCTGACCACGCGGCCCGCCCCTCCTGGCCCTGCCTGCAGCCGCCGCAGCCGTCTCCCAGGCGGAATGCAGACCACGTCGCCCTCCCCATTTTCCTCTCCACCCCCGTGTCCCACTCCTCCTCCTTGTTCTTCCTCCCCCGTCTGGCCACTCAGCCAGCATGAAGCCCCACTGTGCTCAGGCACGTGGCTAAACCCTGGGGCTGCAGGCAGGAAGAGGCGTGGGACGGTGAGGGCTGATTCCGGAGTGCATGGGAAAACTCCATAGCTCTGCCTGCAGAGGTCAGGGAGGGCTTCCCAGAGGAGGCGACGCCCAGGCTGCATTGAAGAAAGAGGAGGGGCTAGCTAAAGTGGAGGAGAGCATTCCCAGTAAAATGAGATGAGGGGAGGGGAGATGTGCGGTTACCTAGCCGCGGTTAGCTCTACCCAGCGGCGATGGGCCTCCTGGAGGCCCGTGGGGGGAGCTTGGAGACAGGTCTGAGCTGCGTCAGCCCCGCCCTGCACGTCCCGCTGAGGCCGGAGTGATTCCAGGGCACGGGGACGCTCCCGGCACCCACTGCCGACCTTCCACGCACCCCCTTTAGGTTCTACTCCAAGGCTTCTTGCTCGGGATTGTTGGTTCCCAGGCACTTCCCCAGCAGACAGCTCCCCTGCTGCGATCCCTCCCAGCCCTCGTGGGGTTACCGCAGGGGGACCGTGAGCTTTGGTCGCCGGCCAGCACTGACTGTCCCCTTTTGCAGGCTTGGCTCGGTCACCTCGTTCTCTGACGGCACCTGGCCTCGAACCCGGGGCCCTCCCCGGATGCGGGTGCACACACACACGTCCCTGACTTCCCAGCACGCTCAGGCCTTCGCAAGGCTGCCCTCCGCTCGTAAGCATCGCGTCCCCCAAAGTGCATCTCCCGGACTCCCGCTCGCGGGGAAGCTGCTGCCTGCCACCCCTACCTCGCGTGGCCGTGGCTGGGGATGAACAAGGGCTCCCTGGTGTATGTGTCATATCACGGACTCCCTTCCCACCTGAGACAAAGCTGCTTGCTGGCCAGAACCTGCCAGGCCCGTGCGGGCGTGTTCCTTCCAGAGCTGCCCCGGGAGGCCGGAGCCATGGCGGGGACGGCGGGGTGGGGACTGGAGCCAACAGCTGGGCCCAGGGCGGGAGGAAGGGGAAGCGGCCCCAGGGCCACCTCGGGCAGGGCCCCGGGTGCACCTGCTCCCTCGGCCCGAGCCGTCCCAGGCTCCCCTCCCTCTCTGACCCACAAAAGGGAGGCGGACACAAAAAGACCTCCTAGGGCAAAGGAGCCGGAGACCCAGGAAAAAGGCCAGCCGACGAGTCCAGGTTGACAAGAAGCGGCTTATTAAGGGGACTCGCGGACCGAAGCGTGTCCAGGTGGCGCTGGAAAGGAAGGTCTCCGCCACCCCCTCCTTGAGACCCGGCTCTGTGGCCTCTGCTACAGGCTGAGGATGGAGGAGACTTGGGGGAGGAGCCGGGCGTGCCCCAGAAAGGGCCGGGGCCGCGGTGAGACAAACGGGAAGGGGGGCCGGGGGGGTGCTCGAGAAGGCTTCAGGCCACAGCGGTCATCACCGTGGATCGTCCCAATCCACGGAATCCTTGTCCTAGAATCTCCCATGTGGATACCTGCGTTCCCCGCGCCCGCCCCCACTCCCGCCGCTCATTGCTCAGGGCCCTCCCCGCTCGCCTCTTCCCTGCAGTTCTCTTGGGGGGCAGGGGTGTGTTGGGGCCCAGCGCAGGCAGCCCCAAGACGAGCCCACTTTGGCCTGAGGCCTGAAGCTTCTTATTTTTAGTTGAAAGCAATCAAAACCCAGCAGAGTCAGGAAAAGCTCTTCGCCTCCCCCTCAACTGCCCAAGATTTACATTGGAAAGGAGAGTCTGCCCCAAGGAGGGGGCTATTACCGGAGGTTCCTTTTTACCGAAAAGCTGATCTGCATAACAGAACGACCTTTGTTTTCCCAACCTGCCTGCTGATGGTCTTCCTCCCCACTCTACCCCCAGACCCACCCTCTTCGGAGCTCAGGATGTACTACAGAGGTAGGGAAGAGGTTAGGGTTCAGAGCCAACCACCAAGAATGCCTGAGACATCTTCATCTTCGGTGCAAAAAGGTTGTTTTATTAAAGCACGGGGACAGGACCCGTGGGCAGAAAGAGCGGCATTGGGGTCACGAGGAGTGGCCCCTTATATACGTTCAAGTTGGGAGAGGATTAGGGATAGTGCAAGTCTCTAAGGAATTTTGGGAGCAAGGTTTCCAGGACCTTAAGGGAGCTAGCTGTTGTTAGGCAAAGGTCATTTACGACTGTAATTAGTCATGAGACCCTTCAGATGTATGTCGGTGGGTCATATGCTTGGGGAATGATGGCCAACATGTATCTTGGGGGCGTAGAGATAAAGGAAGCTTCCAAAGGAATTTTTATATGTTAAAGTAGACTTACAGGACCCTGGGGGTTGCGCTAAGATTGCCTTTTGCCCTTAGCTAAGTAATGACATCCAGGCAGCTGAGTCCTAGAGGAAGGTCACTCTGCCTGTTTCAAGGACTTGTGAGTGGACTGCAAGTAGTAAGGAGATTTCCTGTTTTCTTTTGACTTTGTTTCCCACATCACTATTGGCCTCCCGTTGCCTGACAGTCTTTGGAACGTCCATGTCTGAGTGGATTCCCCATATGCACCAAACTAAATTTGATTTTCTCCAGTTAATGTGTCTCCGGTCGATCTGATTCTTAGTCCAGCTACTAGGAGCTTGAAGGGCAGAGTAAACGTCTTCCTCTTCGACAGTGGATGGGAAGGAGTCTCAGAAGGAAGCACAGGTCTGGGGCTCTATAAAAGGAGAATCCCCCCACTCAACCCATCTGTGGGTCGAGGCCAGGTGCCCTCCTGCCTACTGGCTTGCAACTGAGAAATGAGGCCGGTGACAGAGACGTGAGCTCTGCCCCTGCAGGGGGAGATGGGCGCGTAGACCTTCTCCGTGGAAATGACCGGAGAAACTGAAGGAGGGCTTGGCAGCCAACACTCTGACCTCAAACTCTCTAGATGACTTCTTCTTTCCATTGGCTCTCTGGGCTCAGGCGGAAGACCCTGAGGGCAAATCATCCTCTGATGGGAGCCGAACCTACCCCCTCCAGCGATAAGGAGAGCCCTGAGTCGGGAGACCCTCCCGTGATTGGCCCCAGGACGAGGATCGCTTTGACCTTCGCGGTGCACCTGCAAGGACTCACCCACCTTTGTCCCACTTTTCATTCCTTAACCCTGGAAGTATTTTCAGTACTTTGGAGACAGGCTTTGAGACGCCAGTCTACTGTCTTCCCAGCATTGGCCTCACTGAAATAAATCCCTTTCTTCTTTCGGGGCCACTCACATTCCTCTGCCTTTGGGTTTTGTCAGCGGTGAGTAGCCGAGCCTGGTCTGAGCCCCCCCGGAGCCAGGTGCTCACGCGTCCCTGCACTCCAGCCACGGAGCAACCCCCACGCTGACCTTCAAAAGATGAACTAAAGTCCTCCAGCTGGCCTCTCTGGAGTAAGTCGACGTGCCCTCACGGAGCCCGATGGGAAGGTCAGCCTCAAGCACCGAGAGACCCTTCACGGAGCTCTCATTCTTCCGTGTAAAAACATCGGGGGCGTTAGTATACTGCGAATCTCTAAAAGTTACTTTAGAATTTCCTGGTTATGCATAAGTCTGTATTTCTCCTGGTCGATTTATAATTGCCGTAATTCACTAAGATGCTCGCTAACGGACATAACGTGGAGACGTTTGGCGAGCCAGCGTCCAGGGAGCTCAGCGAAGCATTAGGGGAGCGTTTCCCGTGGGCACCGCTGATCCGACCCACCTGCTGCTCAGCCAACCCCAAGATGTCCCCTCGAGCAGGGCAGCCCGGCTCTGGTCACAGCTGGCCCATGCCACCAACCTCCCATACCGATTCTGCGATTAGCTCCCTCACACAGCTTCGCTCAGAACACCTTTTGAAACATCCCATCTTGGGGTGCCTGGGTGGCTCAGTGGGTTAAAGCCTCTGCCGTCGCCTCAGGTCATGATCTCAGGGTCCTGGGATTGAGCCCCACATTGGGCTCTCTGCTCAGCAGGGAGCCTGCTTCCCCCTCTCTCTCTGCCTGCCTCTCTGCCTACTTGTGACCCCTCTCTCTCTGCCAAATAAATAAATAAAATCTTTAAAAAAAAAGAAAGAAAGAAATTTCCCATCTTGCCCACATTTAGCATCTCCTTAATTGGCAACCTTTCCCAACATCCTATGTTTCGACTATGATAGCCGCGTATGGAATTTCTTCGCGTCTTTCTGTTTGCACCAATATTCACTCTCCCATGATTATGTTCAAGTGGGATCATAGGAGATTTTCGAGCAAGTTCTTTCGGCCAGAGGTCATATCACGTGAGGGATTCTGTCTTCGTTCTATGACTGACCTTTTCTGTTCATCTGCATGATATTCTCAGCCCGTACTCAGCCCCGTCCCAGAAGCATCTCTCCGGACCGGATGTGCTTTTCACCCTCCCCCGTGCGGGTTGTGGATTTCAGGCCTGATTATTTCTCTCCGGGATGGCTTTCAGTTGCAAAGCGGTGATTGAAGCAAGGGGTAGAAATAACGATACTTTCCAGGTCTGGCTGAATGCCTCCTCTGTGTCATGAGCGCTAAGTATTTGGCCTTCACCTCACTCGTGCCTCACGTGGGACCTGCAGAGCAGAAATTCCGGAGGCGCTCGTTACCGGACAGGAGCCTGCATGTTCCCGAGGTGAAGCAACTTGGCCAAGGTCACCCTGTCACTAAGTGGAAGAGCTGACGGCCCTTGAACCCGGGATGGACAACGCCCACCATCCTACTGTCAGCTGCCAATATTCTGCCTCCTGGTGCCTGCCTTTACAAAACGCAAAAAGTAAACAGCAAGTGCATTTTTGTGGCTGTCTCTCAGCCAGACCGGCAAAACCTCGACAGCTTCCTAGTGCCGCCCCTCGTGGCGCTTTCTCCGCTTATCTTTCTTTCTTTTTTTTTTTTTTAAAGATTTTATTTATTTGTCAGAGAGAGAGAGAGAGCGCACAAGCAGCAGGAGCAGCAGGCAGAGGCAGAAGCAGGCTCCCCGCTGAGCCAGGAGCCCGATGCGGGACTCGATCCCAGGACCCCGGGATCATGACCCGAGCCGAAGGCAGCGGCTTAACTGACTGAGCCGTCCAGGCGCCCCTCCGTTTATCTTTCTTAGCTTCAGAATTCAGCCCCAGTTTCTCAGGCACGGAGTGAGGCGTCCTCATTTACCGCCCGGGCCATATCAATCCTCGGACTTGAAGGCATTTCCGTTTAGATGAGCGTTCTCCAAACTTGGCTCTGTGACATTTTGTCCTTGTGTTTGGGGACGAGTCACTGGTGTAAGTTTTGCTTGGTGTCTCTTCCCGCTGCTGTACCTATCCAGCCCCATTTAGAACATTATCTGAGCAACTCAACCCTGGAGGTTAGTTCACACCTGCGAAGACAATTGGCTTTTACTAACACCTTATTGTCTCGGTGGCCACATAGATTTTTTCTTTTTGGTGCCTGAGCCTGGGCCACTCGCCCACTGGCCAGGATAAGACGGAGAAAGCAGGGAGGGTCCCTGCGGAGAGCAAGATGGAATCTCTCGTGTCAAACAGTTCGGGGGCCTGCGGCTCCGAGATATCGCCAGGACCAGCGCCAGAACTAACCACCAGCAGAAGCAGAGGTCTGCAGGGAACCAAAACCCAGTACATCCCTTTGCAGAGGGGAGGATCTGGGGCACCCGGGTGGCTCAGTCGGTTGAATGACCGACTCTTGATTTCGGTTCAGGCCAAGACCTCGGGGTCATGAGATCGAGCCCCGAGTCAGACTCCGCACTGGGCGTGGAGTCTGCTAAGCCTCTCTCCTTCTCCTTCTGCCCCTTCCCTCTTTTCCCCTCTCCAGAAACAAGGGGGGGTGGAGGATATTTGCCGCAAACCGTCAGACCGCTCCATGTCTGATCATTTCTGAAAGACGGCTGCTGCCCAGGGCTCTGCCAGACTGACCTCCAAGAGGAACCGAGATCCTTCCCTGCTGGGACATAAGAAGCGGTAAGCGTGGAGAGGGGACGGGGCCACATCCCTTATCTCAAAGGCGCACCCACAGACTGACTTTGCGTTTGGTTCCTTAACTTCCTGCATCCTCCTGTTATCTTGTTTGTTGTTTGGCCTGTCTTACGTTCTGTGAGCTGTGTGAGAAACCAAGTTTAATCACATGGTGAATTGTCATTGAGTCTGGAATCCCGAACCTGCTTCATAACGATGACTAACTTTGCTTTATGACTGAATAAAGCAGGACGTTGTGGAAAGACACAATTCACGGGTGTGCGCCTTCCTAGTGCGCTTGTGACCGTCCCGTCCCTTTTCCGCTTCCTTTTATTTTCTTTAAGATTTTTTATTTTTGAGCCATCTCCGCACCTGATGTGGGGTTTGAACTCCCAACCTTGAGGCTGCAGGGTTGCGTGTTCCTCCAACAGAGCCAGCCACGCTCTCCCCTTTCCTGCTTCCTTTCAATACAGAATTCTGGTGAGCTAACTTCAATCCCAGGAGAAAGAGCGCCACGTTTAATTTTAATTTTAGAATAATTATTACCCTGCTGACGATACAGCAGGACCATCCTAGTACCTTGCTAGCCATACTGTCGTGATGAAACCAATCGCCCCAGTCCATGGATTGCAAGGGAAGCGCTGGAAAAAAAGTCGGATTTCACCACTGCCTCCCTAGCCCACACTCCAAGCGTCTTATCTTCTAAAGTTCGTTGATTTTTATAAGTCAAAATCCTTGGGAAGATTTTCAGGCAGTATTTGAAAATCCTAGGCTTATTAGAGCCAGCGGTAAGTCAGATGGGTTAAATACGCAGACCTGGCAGAAGCTCAGATGACATTGTGTTGGTTCTTGGTCACTGGTCACCACCGCCCATCAATTTTCCGAGTGTTGGAGCCCTGACGATAATCTGCTTACCTTAGAAAGAAAGAATGCTTAAAAGGAAGAGGGCATCTATTTTTAGAAGTAGGAATTTCACAGACAGTGTACCAAATCAATTGAGTCACATTTAAGGGGGAGTGCGAGGGTGCGGGGGCGGGGGGGGGGAGGGGGCTGCTCTCTGATGGAGAAAACAGGTTAAAACACTTGACCCAGTTTTTATGAGAGCGCTTCACAAGCAAACTTCTAATTCTAGAGTGTTTTATCAAGTCTAGTTCTAAAATCGATATTTTAACATGAATTTGGGGGGAAATATTTACTAAGATGTTTCAACGTGTCAGATTTCTGAAAGCGCCAAACATGCCAAATACCCAAACGAGTCTTGGAGATGATTTTAGTGCAGTAAGTACTTTTCAGATCAAGTTTAAATGCACGTTCGTATTTCTTTTTTCAGGAGAATGATTCATGTTCTGGACCAGGGTCAACAAGACTGACTCTTTCCAAAAGAGAAGGGGTAAAGCTCTAACGTCTCCAAGATTTAAAAAACAAAACACAAACACGCGAAAAAACACGGATCGCATCCCTAGTCTTTTTTTTTTGGACGAACGTGCTCGGCTGTCTTGAAACGTCCTGGTAAGAAACAACGCCATTTTGTTGGTAGATACACCGAACCTGCTGCTGTTTGGAAAGGGCTGCCCGGCCTGACGCCCTCGGTGAGTTCATTGTTTGCTCTCGCAACGCAAGGTCTCCATCTAGAAATCCAGAATGACTGTCGGCTCCCTCTTACCTGTTCAGGGATCAGCACAGTCAATGTCAGGGGTAAAGCTGGGTCCCCTTGCTGTGTGGCCCGTGAACGGGAAGGAGGCTGACTGCTTGGTCCCAAGCGCTCATCTCCACGGCCGCGAGGACAGAGGCTGGCAGGACCACCTCTAGCCTCGGGCCCGCCCCACGTCTGGGTCCCTGGGAGAGGCAGAACCGCATCCCATCACAGTCCTGAGAACGCATGAGTCCTACGGCGTTCACCGCTTGGGTTGATGGTCCCTGCCTGTCTCCCCAGAGGATGCCAGTTCCTTGAGGGCGGGGACCGTCTAGCATTCATCTTTGCAGTGCCAAAGCCTGGACCATGACACGCACGTATGTGAGAATGCTGAAGGCTGGGCAGAGAATAGGAGGGCTCACTGAGATTCAGATCTCATCCACACCCCACAAACCCTCACTCTTTATAGAGTACGTAGCTCCTCAAGCACAAGCCGCGGAGTATGAATCCCTCTGCCTTCTGCCACCTGCTGGCTTATCCCCAGCTGCACACACCTTCCCCTCTCCCCACCAAATCATCTAACAGAAGCCCCGGGCTCTGGATTCACCCCTTCCCATTAGGAGAAAAAGAGGATAAAGGGCTGACCAGCTGATGAGTTCCGCCCTCAACATCTGGAATGTTTTCAGAGCTGCTTATTTGGAAGGTCTTGGACTTCACTGTCAGACCCGGATCCAACCCCCTTCCTCCACCTCCTGGCCTTAAGAGCCTCACTTTCCTGGGGCGGAGGGCTTTATCATTCCTAGAGAGCAGGGGCTGGGTGCAGATCAGATCCCAGCGGAGGGCAGACACTACCTTAACAGAGTCTGTCATTCTTCCCCCCGACGTGAGGCTTTGGGGATATGGATTCATCCTTATTTGCCAAAAGAACCCCACGGCGCCGATTTTAAAGCGTCTGTATTCCTCCCCTCCTTTCACGACGGCAATTTATGGAACAGCACATAAGAAATCCCATCGAAATCCATTTTCTTATTGCACGAGGTTCACGGTCAAGTGCCCAGAAGGACTACTGCTGTTACACACGCGCGTGCTCACACACACACACAGAGTCCTCCCCCGATCTTGCCTAAGGCAAAGGGTTGCCAGAAACTGGGGGACACGAAGGTGTTGATGCAGTCCGGTTCCTATCAGTGATAGCTGTCTGCTGAACCGGACGACCTCGATGTGTCCTTGGTCTTGAAGGACCAGCGTGGCGAGGAGAGAGAGGAGGGGGCCCTTCTGAGAGAGGCAAGGAGGCAGCCAGCTGACTGATGGTTTAGTTGGAGAGAAACCCCCCATTTCGGGATAATGTTTAAAGACAAGGCTTCTCAACTGTGAGCACCTGGTGGGTTGGACACTTAACCCGGCCCGATTTCCACCCTATTGACAAGACGGCCACGGCCCACCCCAGTCCTGAGCCCCCTTGAGCCTTTGACGTGATGTCCGCAAGTAAGGGGCTGTCATAAACCACTGGCATAGCCATCGGGCCGCTCATCACTTCCCAGTCCCATTCTCTTTGCCTTTCGTTCTCCGTCATGGGCTTTTCAAAGACCTTGCCCTGTTGCCAACACATACCCAAGGATCTGCAAAGGTCTCCTGCAAAGATACCAATTCAGGTCCTAATCCCTGGAACCGGTCGTTAGAGCTTCTCTGGAAAAAGGGTCTTTGCAGTTGTGATTAAGTGAAAGATCCCGAGACGGGGAGTTCATTCAGGATTACCCGAGCCGGCCCCGCATGCCATTGCGCGTGGCCTTGTAAGAGGGAGATGCGACACACAGGGAAGGCCACGTGACCGCAGAGGGGGAGGGCGGAGGGATGCGGCCACAGACAACGATTATCAGTAGCCCCCAGAAGGTGGAAGAGGTGAGGAAAGGAGCATGGCCCCTTGACGGCAGCCCAGTGGTACCGACCGGGGACTTGTGGCCTCCAGAACCGTGCGACGCTGAATCTCTGCTGTTCTGAACCACCACGATCGTGGCCATTGGTGATAGCGGCAATAGAAAGGAATATATCCCTCTGTACTCCAGCCTAATTTTTTAAAGGGACAACTAACTACTCAACCCGCAGTTGAACGGGTGGATAAGAGGATCACTGAGGATTGAAACTTCCCACCTCTAAATAGGTACAGCCTTATGCTTTTAAACCAACACAGACCTTCCTCCCTGGTTTATGAAAGGGCTGTTTACCTGGTCTCAGAAATGCAAAGAAACCAAATTAGAGTCTTACTAATTACTAATGCCACAGAAGCGGACACCCCTGGAACACAGTTTCTGGCCGTCGGGAGCTGATGCTAGCCACGGGCCCCAAACTCTGGGAACACACAGGTTCGTGGACACTGTCTCTGTGTTAAAGGAGCCCACAAGCTCGGGTGGAAGCTGGCCCGCAAGCAGCCAGGAAACGGCTGATAAGAGGCCATGGCGGGACAGCTGGAGCACAGAGGCAGGGGGCTGGCTCTCAGAGCAGAAATGGGATCCGACGGCAGACGGAGCAGGAAAAGGCATCCCCGGAAGTACCGGGGGCAGTCGGCCCAGCGGAGGAACAGAGAGAAGCCCCCTCTGGACAGCTCGGGAGGCCCACACAGGGGCTGCGCCCACCAGCTCTGCCTTTAGAGAGAGACAGGGGACTAAAACGGACCGGCCTAGGAAGGGAGGGAGCCCATCTCATCTCAAGCAAGATGCCAGTGCAGCGGCCACAGTGACTGGCCAGAGACCCTCGAGGGCAGGAGCAGCAGCAGGAGGGCGGGTAAGGACGGACCGAAGGAGCACACAAGGGGCGCAGGGGAAGGACTCGGTGATGGCCGAATGCAGGAACTGAGAGACAGAAGGGTCTAAAACAACCGGCAAGTTTCTGGCAGCGTGGGTGGCAGGCCAGGCAGCAGGGCAAGGACGAGGAAGGGGGAGCAGGTCTACGGTAGGACAGAAAGCCAGCGGGAAGCTCAGCTACGAGCTCGCTGAGTGGCACAGCTGTGGGATACCCAGATGGCGAGGTCTGACAAGAAGCTGGCTATACAGATGTTGGGAACGCTGCACAAATACATATACAGGCACGTGGCGCTAGAAATCCTGCTGGGTTGCTTCAGTGCCTGGGTAATACTAAAAAAAAAAAAAAAAAATAGGTTGCACGCCCACTATAGGTCAGGCACTGTGCTAGGCTAGGCGGGCAGAGGTGAAGGAGCCCACTGGGGGCTGGGAGGGTCCTGGCAGGCAAATCCAAGAGAATATGCCCAAGCAGTAGAACAAACTACATGAGGTGCTATGGAGCACAGGGGGGAGCACCAAACCCAGAATGAGGCTGAGGAGGGGAGGGAGGAGGTGGTGGAATTCCCTCCCCCCCCCCCCCCCCCCCCCCCCCCCCGGCAGAGGGGGCAGTAACATAAGCTCCTGGGATAAAACGATCAAGGTCAGAGGTACAGGTTCCTGATGGTGGCAGTGCTGTGGAAGGGGGAGAGGGCAACACACAAGACAGAGGGGCAAGAAACAGAGTGTGACTTGTTTGGGGGGGGCTGGGGGGCAGAGATGGGATTATAGGGAGGCCGGGTCATCAGTCTGCTGGGTCACATCCCATACATAGAGTTTGAATGTCAAAGAGAGCCATCAAAAGCCTGAGCGAGGGAGTGCCATGACACCTTTTGCTTTTTAAAAAGATCACTTGGATTGCAAAATTAGGGTGGATTAAAAGGGAAACATCGGGAAGCCGTTGGGGTGGAAAGTTGTTATAGTATTCGAGAAGCGAATACTATCTATCTTCAGGGGGTAGAGAGACCAGATTGGGTGACAGGCGGCACCCTGGGCCTGGAGAACGGAGCAGTCCTGGTGCCCAAGTTCCGGGCTCAGCCACCTGGGCTGATGTCCCCGGGACGGATGGGACTGCAGGGGGTGGGTGTAACAGCAGGGCCCCGTTCAGAGCCTCAGGAGACCCAAAGTGGGAGCCCGGACACAGGCAGAGGAGCCAGCCAAGGAGGCGGAGAACAGAAGGTCAGAGAAGAGGTAGAGCCCGGAGGAAGGGGGCATCAGTGAAACTAGCAGGACCCCAAACCCAAGAGGTCAACTGAAAGGCTGAGGTTTCTGCTGGATCTGTGGGCGGGGTCTGGTTCAGTGAGGCAGCGGGGGCAAAAGCCTGATGACATGGCTTAAAGTAAGACCAACATGTGTCTTCCCGAGTCAGCTAGAAGGGAAGGTAAGCTGGGAGGGATGGCTTTTGGCACTTGGTATAGAACAGTTAACTGAAAAAACCTGGCTTCTAGCTCTGGCTCTTGCCACGCAGCTGGTACTGGTTTCCCACCCACAAAATGGGGATAAGGATGTGTGCTGGCCCAGAAGAATCCCAGGGGACCCCAAAACTCACCGCCCTGTGAAAGACTCACAATCATCCTTGTATTCTGCCTTCTTTTAAGTACAAAGCCCCTTTTCTGCTTTACTACCCTTCAGTTCAAAATATAAACACACTTCTTAAAGTTCTTAAATAGCTGTAAGAGAAAATTTTCGGGTGCAAGTTTCTTCCTTTGAAATTAAGAGTTCTCTTAAAATTAGTGAAACTGAAACAATTGGCAATAAAGCTATTATACTGGAACCCGTTAATTTTTATCAACCCAATGCAAGATTATTTGCTTCCCACGGTCCTCAAACATTTCATAAATTATTTCAACCAGGGTCATGTGCAAAAACTCAAGTTTGAAAAATTAAATTAGGGGTGCCTGGCGGGCTGAATGGGTAGAGCCTGTGACTCTTAACCTCAGGGTTGGGAGTTCTAGCCCCAGGTTGGGTGTAAAAATCACTTAAAAATAAAATCTTAAAAATAAATAAAAACAAATTTAAAAATTACACTAAAAAATTAACGGACATTTGAAAAGTATTAACCACGATTTAAAATCTGTCCTAAAATCATTGCTATAAAAGGCAATCTGCTCTTTCTCTCTGGCAATCCCCCTCCTCTGGCTTTGTTGGGGGGGGGGCACAGCAAGATACGATGTGCAGCTGGCCTTCACAGTTAGCGTTGACAGTGTGGCGTTTGTCCCAACACATTTCGAGGCCCGAAAGTGCAGTGAGCTTCCCAACTTGTGGTGTTCACGCAAGAACACGAGCGGTGTGCGAGCCACGGGATGAGAAGGGACATCGGAGAAGTGAGGTGCTGGCGGTCACCGAAGGCCGACACAAGGCGCAGGCTGCGGTGACCGGAGCCGCCACCCCGACCTGCCCACGCACGACGAACCGCGTAGCCCCGTCTCCCCAGCTCCCTCGCGGGGGTCCTTCCAGGGCGGCCCTTGCGGCGGGAGGACATGTGGGCGCGGGAGGTCAGTTCTGCAAGCCTCGGACACCTGCACCCCCGGGGAAGGCCGGCGAGCGCCCCGCACGGGACGCCCCCCGCCAGGGTCTCCCACCGGGGAGCCGATCCCCGAGGGGCGTGCGGGCCGGGAGGGGCGGACGACCGCGCCGAGCAGCCCCGCGCCAACCCCCTACCCCCGCCGCCGCCCCGCCGCCGCCCCACGGCCGCCCGCAGGAGACCCGAGCCCCGCCTGGGACCCGGGAAGCCGCGGGCCAGGGGGCGCTGCGACGGCGCGGGGCGGCGGCGGGGGGCGGGCGCGCGGAGGACGCGGGCGCACGCGGACGCCGGGCGGAAGGCGCGCGCGGGGCGCGGAAGGACGCGGACGGCGACGGCGCTCCCGTCAGGCCCGCCCTCGCCCGCCCCCGGCGCGGCGCACCTCCCTCGCCCCGCCCCCCGGACGGCCGGCGCCCAATCACAGCGCCGCGCACGTGACGAGCGCTGCCTGCGATGACCTCATCCCTGGTGTGGGATGACGTCAAATTCAAGATGGATGGAATCACAGCGGCAGCGGCGGCTGCGGCGCGCGCGAGCCGAGTGTGAGCGGAAAGGGGCCCGGCGTCTGCCTCGGGGCTGGAGACCGGTGAGTAACTGTCACGCCCCTCGCCCTAGGAGAACTGCGGGGCCCCGTGGGAGGCCACAGCCTCCTCGCAAAACGCGGCCTTTCCTGACGTAACTCTGAGGTGATTTCTCTCCTCTTTTTTCTCTCCACCAGCGGGTTGCGGGCTCCGAGCGCTTGTGCGCGTGCGCGGGGTCCGGGCTCTCACCGAGCATGCCCCAGGCTCCCACGTAGCCGATTGTGCCTTCACACTGCGCATGCTCCTTGCCCGCACTTGGCCTCGCCCTCGCCAGTGCGCACGCTCCTTCCCCGGCTGGTCTTCCCTCGCTCGGCCAGGTGCCCCGTTGGGCCGGACGCCCCGGCCTCGGTGCGCGTATTTGCGCTGAGCGGTTGGGACGCCTTCCGGCTGGGGGCGCGTGGTCCGGTGCGGGCGCGGGGGCGCGCCGGGGACCGGGTGGGGTGCGCGGAAGCTGTGGGGCAGCGGGGATCCCGCACCTGCTGCCGCCTGCTCCCCGTGGCCCTTCGGTCCCGCCCGGCGACCGCCGACGAAACCGGTCCGCAGCCCAAGTTGACTTCGCGGGCCTCGTCCCCGCCCGCCCCCCCGGCCGGCCGTCTGCCGGACGCGTGGCCCCGCACCGCGCTCCTTTCCCTCCGGAACCCCCGGAGGACCCGGTGCTCGGGAGTCCCCGCCGCCGCCGGCCGCAGGCCTCTGTGCGGGGCTGTGGACGGCTCCCCGCTGGGAGTCTGCGGCCAGAGGCGCTGGGGAGGGGGTGGGTCGGGACCAGCGGCTCTGGGCACCTCCTCGGGCGGGAGTCCCCGGGTGTTTTCGTGGGCTGCCTGATCGCCCCCAGACCGCTCATCTCGAACGGGTTCAGGAGCGGCCTGTGGAGGACCGCAGCCCAGGGGAGCCCCTCGGCACCAGCCCTGCACCCCGGTCGCTCTGCACCGCAAGCACGGCGCTGCGTGCTTCTGGAGAATGCCACTGGAGCAGCACGTGGACGTGGGGTGTTTTCAGACACCGGCTGTCCCTCGGGATCGCCACAGAATGGGCCAGAGGGGCAGAGGTTCATCAGACCCCGCCCAGTGTAGCATCCCGGGGTCTTTTAGTGCGGCAGCTACCAGCGCTGCCCACCGCTGGCATCAGAGGGCATCAGCGTATTACAGCATAGTCCAGTGATTGTTCCTAATGATGACCCTGAGTCATCAGCAGGGAGTCTACACCGTGGTCTGTGCACCTTGTTCAAGGGGACACAGTGGGCTCATCGATTTCGGATTTCTCATTGACAGTCACTCTTAAATCCTTTCTCCCCTCTGATGCTTGGAGGAAATCCCTCATCCACCTCTAATATCTAGTGGTCGTTACTTCTAAATTTAAGTACTCCTGAATATCGGTGCTAAAAAGAAGGTAGAAATCTGGGGTACTGGTTTGCTCGTTCATTCACGTAAAGCTATTTATTGAACGTGGAGTGCCCTTCATTCTGTGGAGTGAAAAGGAGATAAGCCCAGACTTCAAGGAACCTAACATCTCCGGCAAGAGATGCTGGGTGTGTAACCAGAGAGGGTTCTTGGGAGTCTCTGGGTGAGCAGGAGATGACTGAAGGGACAATCCTACTTGTCCCCAGAGCCGGCAAGAATGAGCGAGCAGTGCTGATTCTCGAGCTGTTTACAAGCGAGGTCTGCCTGGTTGTGCTGATGGGCTCGAGAGGAAAGAGGTTTCCGGTTTGGGAGAGCTGGTGGTTGGCAGCGCACCTACCCAAATAAGGAATGTGTGCGGACGAGCAGATGTGGGGTAGGGGCATGTGGGGTAGGGGCGAGGGAAGCGGGCCCTAAGTACTGCCCTGGGCATGTGGAGTTTGCTGTGATGGAAGTGCTCAGCAGAGATGCAGATTTGGGCGTCCCCAGGCAGCAGACCTGTCAGCCGCAGGGGCGCCTGCAGAAGGCAGGTGCCGCGTGCTAAGCTCTGTAACGGATGCGGGCGCAGCGGAGGTGAGCAGGCGCAGGTCTTAAACCTTGAGTGTACTGATTTCTGTCCTGACCAGGCAGATACCTGCCAGGCCTGTGCTAAGCACGGCGGAGACGCAGACGAAAGTAAGCGTGCTTCCTTTTTGAGGCCTCTCACGAGGAAGGTAGACAGAAAAGCAGGTCACTCAAAATAGTTGTGCTGTTACTGCAGACAGGTGAATGGAATACTGTGGTAGTTCAGATAGCACTGAGCCATTGGCTGGGGGCACAGTAGTGAGAGCTTTGCAGAGACAGTGAAGTTTGAGCTGGCTCTTTCTGTAAAAGCTGGCCAAGGGAAGGTTAAGAACGGTATGTTAGACGGTGGACGTGGGGGTACAGGTTTGTGGGGTAGATGGCAAGGAGTGTCCAAAGAAGGCAGAAAGATACATACGACCAGACCGTGAAGAGGCTTGCATGCGTCTGTAGAGCTTGGATTTTATCCAGGAAGTAATAGAAAAATCAGTATAGTATTCTAAAAGGCAGCAATGGGACCAGCTTTACTTTAGGAAAAACAAGTGAAAGGCCTAATTTCCACTCTTGCATTTGA
Organism: Potos flavus; assembly: GCA_028534135.1. Lineage (NCBI taxonomy): Eukaryota > Metazoa > Chordata > Mammalia > Carnivora > Procyonidae > Potos > Potos flavus. The sequence continues at coordinate 189,249,220 of CM052898.1, read as the reverse complement.
TTGGATTATCAGACTACAGAAAAATCAACAAATATTTATCGTGCAAGATACCATTTTGGACGTTGCGAAGAGTGTCGAAAGATATTAAGTAGATTTTTAGTCCTCCCGCAGTTCACAGTTCTGTTGGGGAGACAAACAGCAGATTCTGGCGGCAAATAGACATCATGTGAGCGGAGCCAGTCTGTGTGGGACCGCAGTTGAAAGGTGCTTGCTCATTATAAACTGAACGAGTCCCGGAACATCTCTTGGTTAGCCAGGGCTGCCAAAACAGCACCGCAGACTGGGGGACTTACCAGAAACGTATTTCCTGACAGTTCTGGAGCCTAGAAGTCCAGGGTCGGTATGGGCAGGGTTGGTTTCTCCCGAGGCCCGTCTTGGCATGTAGAGGACCATCTTTCCTGTTGTCGTGTGCTCATCCCTCTGTGTGTTGGCGTCCTTTTCTCCTCCTGTTGTAGGGACACCAGTCAGATTGGATTCAGGCCCACCCTAAAGTCCTCATTAAAATGTGATGATCTCTTTAACGATTCTGTCTAAATATGCTTGCGTTCTTTTTTTTTTTTAAGATTTTATTTATTTGAGATAGAGACAGAGCAGCACATGCCATTGCACAAGTAGTGGGGAGGGGCAGAGGTAGAGGGAGAAGCAGGCTCCCTGCTGAGCAGGGAGTACAATGCGGGGCTCCATCCCAGGACCCCGAAAGCATGACCCCAGCCAAAGGCAGACGCTTAGCTGACTGAGCCACCCAGGCACCCCTAAATATGCTTGCATTCTGATCAGCGTTCAGCTGAGTGGAGTGCCGGAGAAGGGTAGACGATGCCTTGGACGTTCAAGGTCTGGTAACGGGAGAAGCAGGACACTCGGGTTGTGTCTCAGAGACATAGGATCTGAAGCAGGAAGTCATCACAAGGGACTATCAAAGGGAAAGAAAATTTAAAAAGTAGTTTGTGACCAGATTCACAGAAGTGTAGCGTGTTTTAAAATTTTTGCATTTTAACCTAGCGTAGAACCATGTTTTCATTATTTATTATTTCTTTTCCCGCAGCTTTTAGCGCTCAGCTAAAATATCACATCGAGGCATTTCCTGAGCCTTCTCTCCAAACCCCTAGTTTCTCTACCTGGTTATAGCACCTTGTTTATTTCCATTATAGTGCAACCCGAAGCTACCTTTTTCATTTGTTTCCTTGTTCATTATCTCATTTACCCCACTGGAGTTTGGGGGCCTTGTCTGTTCTGTGCGTCCCGTATTTCAGGCATGTCTAACCATGCCTTGCACATAATAAGAGCTCAGTAAATAAGTTGAATTCCTAGTAGTATTCCCTAGTGTGTGTGTGCAGTGACTGCGTGGAGCTTTGTTTTAGGAAGCCCTGTCCCGTGGCAGGGCTGTAGAGGATGGACTTGGAGAGCGTGGCAGGAAGAATGAGTAACACTTGGAAATGTATCGGTTAGGGTCCTTTACTAACAAGAACAGAACCAGGCTAGCTTGAACAGAACAAGGAATTTATCACAGAGACACAAGGCTGCTCCTGAGGTTTAAGGAAAAGCTAGAGAATCGGGCCAGGAAGTACGGAAACCAAGGTAACTGGCAGGAATCAGTACGGTGGGCACCAGGCGGCTGCATTTTCAGGCCCGTCTTCCGGGGAGAAAGTTTGTGGTCTGCGTGGCTGTGGTTGTGTGCCTGCCCCCAAGCCGGGAGAGAGCAGCTCGTCAGACTTCCTCCCGGGACAAGGGCGGTCCTTCCAGAGCCAAACGAGAGAGGCTGCTGTGCTAATCCAGGTGCCCGTGAAGGGCCCGAGCTGCATTACAGCAGAGCACACCCGAAACTAAAGTCAGCCCCTCTCGGGAGACACTGGAAATGGGGGCACACGGGACCCAAGAGGGTGACACTCCCGCCCTGGGGGAATACGGTTGAGGAAGGCTGGCTTCGGAATCCGAGACGCGTTAGACGCTGTCTGCATTGTCACCAAGCGAGTGAGACAACCTGACTTAAAGCAGCACTTCTTGTCCCCTTCGAGTGATGAAATCAGGTGGAGCCTAGACCCAGACAGGGCAGTCTGGGGCTGGCCGGTGTGCGTGTGCTCCAACGTCACATGTAGGTGCTTTGTTTTTCTGACGAGGTGTTTGCTTTGCGACGTGTTCCTCCTCTTTACTGGTGTGGTGGTTGGGACTACGTAAGCAGTCCCCAGCATTCCAAAGGATCGCGTGTGCAGAGTTCGGTTTTAGGTTCATGTTCTGGATGTAAGTGGTACCAAGGGTTTTATGGGCCAGTCTTGGAGCAAGTTTCATTTACAGCGTACCTTAGCTCTGACACCAGCCTGAGCCTTAGTCTCCCAAACTTGAAAGTGAGTGAGGTTCTCTTGGTCCCTTCCCATCTCCCTTTCTGGGCCCCTCATTCACCTCCTGGTGCCCTTTTATCCCGGGGCTCAGCTGTGCTCTGCTTTTTTCTGCGCGTGTCACCAGAATGCTCTGTGTTCCAAAGTTGTCTACCTTCCCTCTATCCCCTTAAAAATCTTAACTCACTGATGTCACGTTGGTATAAAGAGGAAATTATTTGCATTGAATTAATTTCTATTAAGACACGGATCCCTGCTTCTCTTGGCATTTAGTACCTGAGGAATTTGAGGTGTTGGTATAAAATAATTCTCAGATGTGTGTTTCTGAAAGGTGTCTGTAGTAGAAATGGGAAGAATGGAACCTTCGCTGTTAAAATAGTCTAGTGAGCGGCGAGCCCCAAGTCTTCCCTGATGTCCCCACCGCGCACTCACCCACCCTCCCACCACCTGGCCAAAGTCACTGCTTCCCGAAATCAGTGTATTCGTAGCATCGTTTGTATCCTTCATCCCATTTGATTTTTGTGTCTCTGTCGTACCACGGCAGTGTGTGCGGCTGGACAGCAGGGAGCCGGCCAGCTCCCTCCTCTCCCATCACCAGCATCTCTTACAATTTATAACATTCTCGACCATAAACATTCAGGAGAGGAAGAGAGGAAGGAGATAAAATGCACGCTTGCCGTCTGGGCAGCGCTACATACACGAGAAGCCGGCAAATGCCGTGCGTCTTGTTCTTCATAAAAATCCTGCGCGGTAAGTAGGGTTAGCCCCATCTCCCAGGCTAGGACACTACGACTCAGAAAGGTCGAGAAATCTTTACCAGGTTACATACCTAATCGGTGACAGAGCCAGGACTGGAGACAAACGCTGATTTGAAGGTCTTTTCCATGGAGCTGTGAGTTCCGTGAATGGTTAACCGTAAAGATTCTCATTTTGAAATTTCAGGAAACAACATGACATAGGAACAGTCAGGCAGAGTTTGGGAAGATTTGCGTGTACGGGGACCCAAGCGGTCGCACGGCAGCCCAGTCTCAGAGTCTGGCTTTCCAGGGGGGTTTCCGCTGAGCTCTTTCTGTCCATCGTAGACGGCTCTTCGGTCCGCATTTCACCCACTCTCCTCCTCAGAGCGCCAAGGCTTCTCACTATGACTGCAGCGACAGCAGGAGCTCCATCACTATGAGTCAGGTGGAGATGAGCAGTGGAAGAGGAGTGGGGGGCGGACTCGGGGGCGACACGCAGTTCCGTGTGAGAGCTGCTTGGTGTGCGATGCACGGGCTTGTGTAAGTCCGACGTCCCGGGTCTTCATCATTGAAGCATAGGCGAGAAGTCGGGAGTTTGATGAGCCGGTTCCCTGCAGCCACGGCCCTCGGCGTGAACCCCGCTTCGCCGCTTGCACTCGGTGGGACCGTGAGCAAGTCACTTAACCCTCTGGTCCTGGGTGTCTCGTCTCTAAAGCAATCATGGTGCCTGCCTGCGAGGGTTGCCGTGAGCACTGTGCAAGTGCGAGAATGCCCGCAGCAGTACGTGGTCGAGGAAGCGGCCGCACGGCCGCTGCTGCTGGGTGGGCAGTTGGCGCGGGGTGAGCGTCACGGGCGGCACTCTGACGTTGCCCGCACCCTCGTCTCCGGAATTTTACGGGCTGGGCCCCTCTCCAAGCAGGCACCCTTGCTGATGACTGAATGGAGGGCATAGCCAAATGGATCACGTTAAGCAGCTTTCAGGGACAGTGACTGTTTCTCATACAGCCCACCTCTGAGTGACTGACTTTTGCCTAATTCCCTAATGTCTTCATTCAAAGAGTATGCGAGCCCGTGGTTCAGGGGATTGGAAACAGTGATTTAGAACAAAGCAGGGATCGCGGTAATTGGAGGAGAGCAGGAGGAGGAAGCTTTTCTGAAACGAGGTCTTTTGGTACGCGGCAGTAGGGTGCAGGCGGCGTGCGCGGTCGCGTCTGCTTCGTGTCCGGGGCCGTAGAGGTCCTCACTCGGCTTCGTCCTCACACGCTCCCTTAGCCCACACCTGTGCTTCCAAGTGTCCTGCGTGCCTTTGTTTGGATTCCCCCAAGAGTGGACCCTGAGCCACGGATTCAGAGCAGGCGTTTGTTTGTGAAGCGACCCCGGGAAGCACAGGAAAGGTGGTAGGGAGAGAAGCAAGAAGGGGGGCCCATAAAGGGTACGGTAATGAGTAGGTGCCTGCTCACATTGAGAAGCCAAACCGAATTCCTGAAAGATTTCTCTGAACAGTTTTTCCATCAAGCTTCATCTCAAGTAAAGACATCCTTCCAGCGGTTCTGGTACAATTCTTAGAGTGCTCTTTAACTCCTCGCCTTCTTATCCACTCAGATCAATCCATTAGAAATCCAGATAACTGCCTTTAGCTCCACTGCCACCTTGGTCCGGGTACCATCGAGTCACTGTGGAAGACTGGATCATTGCAGTAGACTCCTAGCTGGTCTGGGCCACAGTCCTGTCTCAGCTGCCTCGTTGCTGTAGGCTCCTGGCTGGTCTCCCAGCTTCCACCTTCCCCTGCCTGCTATGATCCATTCTCAACATCGGAGCCAGCGTGATCCTTTTGAAATAATTCATGTCGTTGTCATTTTCCTATCAGAATCTTCCAGCAGCTGCACATTTCACTTGCGGAAAGCTCAGTTTTCCTGTGCTCACTCAACCCCAAAGTGTCTTCTGCAGCTCCCTGCGCCAGCCCTGCCGTGACCTGGGCTCTTCCCTCTGCAGTGCGCCTCCCTCGGGATTCTCATGGCTCCTTGTCTTCTTCAGACCTTCTCGAGTGGCATTTTGTGAGTGACTTGTCAAGTTCTGGTACAGTTTGTAGTGTGTCGTAGGTGCAAATCCTGTGTCCTCATTTGCATCTCACCAGAGCATCGTGTGGTAGCCACTCTTCTCCCTGTTTTGCGGTGGGGGAAACCGAATCTCCGAGGCTGATGGGCCCACGGCACTGACTTCCCAACTGTCTTGACCCCGGCTCACAGGGAGGGAGTAGGAGGACGTTGTGCGTGCTCACGCGTGTGGACGTGTGCACGTGTAACTGACACTGACATTTCACATGGTCTCAGCTTCCTGTGTTTGAGGCCTGCTGACATTTTCTCCTCTGTCCTAGTCAGTTTATGATTTTAATTGCTAGTTTCTAATCACTGAATTGATTGTAAGAAACCCTTTTTGAAAAATATTTATCCATGCTTTTAATTCTGCATCTGTTGCTTTTTCCTGTGGCAACATCTGAACCAGTTTTCTCAAAAATGATTCACGTTATAAACAGCGTTTAGTACACAGCTGAGCTGTAAATGTAGTATTACAAGTTATTTCTTTCTCTGCTGACCTTTGTGAAAGATGATAAAGGGGTACATAAATAAAGGCACGATTGTTGAGACATGATCGTAGGATTAAGGGAAAATTAAAATGGCTAACAGAAAAGGAAGGACAAAGGTCTCTATCCAGCAGTCGCAAATAGAGGAATTAAAATTTGCCACTGATATGAAATGACAGTAGGTAGGAATGAGCAGAAACTCCGTACAATCTGACCAAGGCATCTGCTTGGGGACATCATCCCTGGAAGCAGTCGTGTCTCGGAGCCCATTAAATTGAGTCAGCGCCATCACGGGGAATCAGAATAATAGGAGAGAAGTTTGTGTACCATGCTTGGTCATTCCAGGTTGGTGGCCTAGCGAACTCTTCTTCGTAGGCTCTTCTGAAGAGTCCACGTGCTGCTTGACCAGCACAGGCCGAGCCTTTGAAACCAGAGGAGAACCTGCCGGTGTCCTGGGTGCCGAGTTTAGTGCGTTTACAGCCTGCCCTCTGGAGAAAGAGAGAACAACCACCAACAGTCTTAATTACTTTGAATCCATTCAAAAATAAATGCCGTAACTATTTTATTATTTTTTTAGAGGGGGGCAAGCCAGAGGGGTAGAGAGAGAATCTCAGGCAGGCTCCACACCCAGTGCAGAGCCTGACACGGGGCTCGATCCCACGACCCTGAGATCATGACCTGAGCCAAAATCAAGAATTGGACGCTTCATCGACTGAGCCACCCAGGTGCCCCTAAACATCGTAACTATTTTAAAGAAGACGCTACAGTCAAATCAGAGATGAGTTGTTATGGTAACAGAAGCCCAAGGGAAGGTCCGCTTTGGAGAGTCCAGCGTCATCTCTGTATGAAATGGCTTTCCCTTTGTGGAGAGCATGGGTGGCATTAATATGGACCTTTTGCTTTGATACTGAATTAAATGTTTGCCTTGTATGAGATGCTGGCTCACCCGGCCTTTGCCACAACGCTAAAGGAGGGCACAGTCGTCCCACCGTTTCACGGGAGGGACCTGGTGCTCAGCCGGGAAGGAGGCAGCCCTTGCCCTGGCCCCGGCGCCTCTGCCCCGGCCTGCACCCAGCCACCAGGCCTTTGCGTCTCACCTTCAGACCGGAAGAGAATTGCAGTGACATCTCATTTCAAACCTCTTAATTTACAAGTAGTAGTAATTATGTTTAGATCGGGCCACAGTTTCCTCTGTGCTATGGTTGAAGATGTGAATTGGTAAGAAAACAGTATTCAGGAGATTGCAAGGTGGTTCACATAAGAGAGAAACCAGGCTCTTCTGTTGTTTTTCTAACCTTTGCTAAACACTGCAAAGTGTTTGTGATCACTGCATTAGTGATCTGTAAGTGAAATTCTTTCTCTTCCCGGATTCTTCTCTGTTTTTAAAGGTTTGGTGAGACCCCCTCCTTGCAACCCAGGGGTCCCAGTTCACATGGTGGATAAGTGCCTCCCGTGATAAGACTGGCTTCCTTTCAGAATCACAGCCTCAGGAGCTTCGGTTCTCACGTTCCCTCTCCGAACCAACAGGGACAGAACCAAGCATCGAACGGAGAAGAACCCTGACTAGCAGCCCTTTCATTGCAGACAGTGCTTTCATGCCCAGCAGCCGCCTGCTGGTATGAGCGCGCCCGTGCCGCCTCCGCTCAGCTAGTGGCCGACGCGCGCCACGAGCCCCCAGATCCCCAGGCCGCGGCTCCCCGGGTCGTCGAAGTCAGCTTGTTCCTGCGCGCAGCTGTAGTCGCCCGCGGTTTGCTGGGCGCCGGCCCCTGCGGGAAGGCAGCCGGGGCCCCTGCCCCGGAGCAGCGCTCCGTTTGGTCCCGTGCAGAGCCTCCCGCCACCTTTCCCGCAGTAACCGTGCCCTCTGTCTTTCAGGTCAGCGGCCGCCATGGAGGGACTGCTGCACTACATCAACCCGGCCCACGCCATCTCTCTGCTGAGCGCGCTCAACGAGGAGCGCCTCAAGGGGCAGCTGTGCGACGTGCTCCTCATCGTCGGGGACCAGAAGTTCCGAGCGCACAAGAACGTCCTGGCCGCCAGCAGCGAGTACTTCCAGAGTTTGTTCACCAACAAGGAGAACGAGTCACAGACGGTCTTTCAGCTCGACTTCTGTGAGCCGGATGCTTTCGAGAACGTTTTGAACTACATTTATTCTTCATCTTTATTTGTGGAGAAAAGCAGTCTCGCGGCTGTGCAAGAGCTGGGCTATAGCCTTGGGATTTCCTTTCTGACCAACATCGTCTCCAAAACACCTCAGGCCCCCTTTCCAACGTGTCCCAACAGGAAAAAAATATTCATAGAAGATGACGAAAGCAGTTCTCAGAAGAGAAGCGTCATCGTTTGTCAAAGTAGAAACGAAGCACAGGGAAAATCCATGAGTCCGAATCCGCCCGACCTCAGCCATCCGTCCCGGCCCTCCCCCGGCGCTGCCGTCAGGACCGGCACCAGTAAGCCCCACGTCCCCAAGCCAGCCGAGCCGCTGCACGGTGCGCCGCCGGCTGAAAAGGCTTGGCCCAAAGATGGTTCTGTGGGCTACGCGAAGTCTCTGGAGCGCGCCGGGCCTCTGGATGACCCCGGCAGAAGCGGTTTGGGGAAGAGGAACGCGCCGCTGCCTTCCAAGCCCCCGCAGGACAGAGAGGCCGTGGACGATAAGCTCCCCAAAGGCAGAGCTATCGAGCTGGCTCTGAAGAGGCCACGGCCGCCGGTGCTGTCTCTCGGGAGCTCGGCGGAGACCCCCTACGTGCTCAAGGAGACTCACAAGGGAGGGGGTCCGGGCGAAGACAGAAACCTGCTGTACTACTCCAAGCTGGGGCTGGTGGTCCCGTCCGGCGGCCCCGGCTCCGCCAAGCCGGGCATCGACAGAAGCGGCCCGCTCGTCAAGAGTCTCCTCCGGCGGTCGCTGTCCATGGACAGCCAGGTGCCCGTCTACTCGCCCTCCGTAGATCTGAAGTCTTCCCAGGGGCCCTCTTCAGGGGCAGGCGAGGGGCCGGGGAGCGTGTTCTGTGGCCTGTCTCAGAAGGCGTCCCTGAAGGAGTGCGGGGAGAAGGCGGCCGCGGACGAGCGGAGCCCCGCGCCCCAGCCGCACCGCCTCAGGTCCTTCAGCGCCTCCCAGTCCACGGAGAGGGAGGCAGAGCCGGCCGTGACCGAGGTCCGCATCAAGATGGAGCCCCGCAGCCCACTGTCGGACCCCTCCGACATCATCCGCGTCACCGTGGGAGACCCGGCCGCCACCGCCAGAGACCTTTCCCTGAAGACCGAAGACGAGCAGAAAGACACGAGCAGGCTCCCGGCCAAAAGGAGGTTCCAGGCGGACCGAAGGCTGCCGTTGAAGAAGGTGAAGGAGGACGAGCACGGGTCTCCGGCGTCCGAAGACAACTTCGAGGAGGGGAGCCCTCCTCTCCCCGATGCAGAGTTTCCAGACTCGGACTTGAATAAAGATGAATTCGGTGAGTTGGAGGGAACGAGACCAAACAAAAAATTTAAATGCAAACACTGCCTTAAGATCTTTAGATCGACCGCCGGTCTCCACCGGCACGCTAACATGTACCATAACCCGGAGAAGCCGTACGCTTGCGACATCTGTCACAAGCGCTTTCACACCAACTTCAAAGTGTGGACGCACTGTCAGACCCAGCACGGCATAGTGAAGAACCCGTCACCGGCCTCTAGTTCACATGCCGTTTTGGATGAGAAATTCCAAAGAAAGCTGATTGACATAGTGCGCGAGAGAGAGATTAAGAAGGCCCTGATCCTTAAGCTGAGGCGCGGCAAGCCTGGGTTCCAGGGGCAGAGTAGCTCCCAGGCCCAGGCCATCAAGAGGAACTTGCGGTCGCGAGCCAAAGGAGCGTACATTTGTACTTACTGTGGAAAAGCCTATCGCTTTCTCTCGCAGTTCAAGCAGCACATAAAAATGCACCCGGGAGAAAAGCCCCTTGGCGTCAGTAGAGCCGCCAAGCCCAGAGAGCATGTGTCCCTCGAGAGTCCGGTAGAGAACAAGGAGGTTTACCCGTGCCGCCTCTGTAATGCTAAGCTCTCTTCTCTTCTAGAGCAAGGAAACCACGAGCGACTGTGCAGGAACGCCACCGTTTGCCCCTACTGCAGCCTTAGGTTTTTCTCGCCGGAGCTAAAGCAAGAGCACGAGGGCAAGTGCGAGTACAAGAAGCTGACGTGCCTCGAGTGCATGCGCACCTTCAAGTCCTCCTTCAGCATCTGGCGGCACCAGGTCGAGGTGCACAACCAGAACACCATGGCGCCGGCCGAGAACTTCTCCTTACCCGTCCTGGACCACAACGGGGACGCGGCTGCCACCGCCCGGCCCCCGGCCCCGCCCGAGCCCCACAGAGCCAACCACGCGGTCGCCGCCAAAGACGACAACGCCTTCAGTGACTGCTCGGAGCAGGTGAACTTCGACTCGGAGGACTCGTCCTGTCTCCCCGAGGACCTCAGCCTCGCCAAGCAACTGAAGATCCACGTCAAAGAGGAGCCTGCGGAGGAGGCCGAGGAAGAGGCGCCAGAGGCCCGCGCCGCCCCCAAGGACGCCGGCTCCAGCAAGGACGCCGGCCTGTGGCCCTGCGAGAAGTGCGGCAAGACGTTCCCGGCGCACAAGCAGCTGGAGCGGCACCAGGAGCTCCTGTGCTCCGTGAAGCCCTTCATCTGCCACGTGTGCAACAAGGCCTTCCGCACCAACTTCCGCCTCTGGAGCCACTTTCAGTCCCACATGTCTCAGGCCACGGACGATGCGGCGCACAAGGACGCGGAGGCGTGCCCCGCGCCCACAAACTCTCCGTCCCCGCCCCCGCTGCCGCCGCCCCCGCCACTGCCCAAGATCCAGCCCCTGGAGCCCGACAGCCCCACGGGGCTGGCCGAAAACCCCGCTCCCGCCGCGGAGAAACTGTTCGCGCCCCAGGAGTCCGACACGCTTTTTTACCACGCGCCTCCCCTTTCTGCAATCACATTTAAAAGACAGTTCATGTGTAAACTGTGCCATAGGACATTCAAGACGGCCTTCAGTCTTTGGAGTCACGAGCAAAGCCACAACTGAGAGAGCGTCCCTTCTCGCCTGGCGCGGAAGGGGGCCGTGGTCTCCAGAGTGCAACCTCAATTGTGACACGTGCATCCGAAACAAAATATTTTTCAAAAGAGAATAATAAAGGTTGGAAATTGTTACGCTTGAATAGGAGTTTGAGGTAAATTGATACTAATTAGTGATGCTGTCCTTACTCAACTTAGGAAAACTCAAACCTGTCGCGCTTTGGACCTCATAGTCACAGGATGATTTGACTTCATTTGTGTTGGAATTTGACTGATCTCGGTTGTCTGCATGGTTCCTCATTCCACGGTGTCAGTGTAATCTTTTCCCGGAGGTGGTCTTGGTTTTTCACTCATTTGCAGGCAGTGAAATACTGTTCAGGTATTTCTTTTGATTCTGTCAGACACCTAAGTTCTAGTTTAATCTCGGCCACGTTCCGAAGTCCACAACGTATCAGGAGGAAGTGGAGTAGTTTGCAGCATTGAGTTAGGTCTTAGGATACTTTAGCAATAAAACAATGATAAGCCTCAACTTTATTAATAAGTTATCCTGACACTTGATAACAATAAATATTTGGTATTTTGTGGTCACGTAGAAATTTTTTTGTATGAAAATGGTGAGAAATTTAAATCAGCAATAGTAATACTTAGATTTTTTTATAAAATAACAAAAGCTTGCTCTTGGGTCATTTAATATAGCTAATGATGGAAGATTTGGGAAATGAAAACATGAGGGTTTCTGGAAGGCCTCCAAGCCCGTTTACAAAAGCTTCCGTGGCAATAGGCATCGTTACCGAAACCGCTGTGCTGTGCGCGCGGGCCCCAGGTCTCAGCTCTGACCAGCGTTGGAAGGGCTGGGCGTGTTTGGTCTCCTCCGATTCATGCTGTCACCAGTGGGGAAGTCTGAGTGCGTTTGGGACAGAAAACAAGGGGAGCATAAGGCACTCACTCATTTTGAATTTAACGTTAGTGGAACAATGAAGGTTGGGACATAAGCTTAGGTACCTCAGTCCCACGCCCCCTGTCAAGACAGCCGCTGTGAGTCCTGAGTTAGCAATGACTTCCCAAGATGGGACGCGGGGGAAAACACCACGCCGCGGTCCCCATGTGCTCTCAAGACCAGTATTCGCAGCGTGCCATTTCCTGCCTCTGTTTGTTAGAATCTGTTGGAGTTCATTGTGGTAAGATGTCCTTAGTGCAATCATTCTGCTCTAAGTCACTGCTTCAGCGTTTCATAAATCTGTATTAAAGCACTATTGAGGGTCCAAAGTTAGTTTTGCTCCCTATTTTGGCCCACAGGGTTTGGGCTGCCCTTTTTTTTTTTTCCTATTTTGTATCAGTTATAATTAAAAGGCTTTTGTAGGTGTTACCCGGAGCTCAGCGGGTGTTTCTAAAGGGAAAACTTCTGTTTCGCTCGTATAGGTGAGGGGTTAGGTATGAACAAGTGGAAATATTGTTGAAACTACAAAATCTTTTTAAGGTAGTGCTATGGATGAAGATTCCCAAGTTTATTAAAAAAATTTTTTTTACAAGCTATTCTCAAAAAAAAAAATTTACTGTGACTACGAAATAATTTGCTGAGTACTTCAGTGTGCACCGCTGTGGCAGGAAAGAGCTCAGTGCTCCCCCGTCTCGTCACCCACATTCCGTACCAGCGGTAGGAAAGACATTCTTAACTTTTTATCGAAACGCAAACATTTTCGTAAAATACCGATTGGCTTTGTAGATGAGAGAAATTGCATATGAAATTTTGCCTTTTATTTTTTCATTTGAAAACTATCACAAGTCCCAAAATATGTGAGTGGGCCCTTCCTAATTTTGTTCTTAGGTAAATTTGATGGAGAAAGGAAAGGAAAGTTGCAGTAACCAATTATTGCCCTCTTCATATTTTCTTGAAGAAATCTATGCATTTTAAAGATGAAACTAAAGCGTGTGATGTTCCGTGAAACATCAGGGTGGATTATTGTTTGTTGGCTTGATTCCCTGTATAATGTGCTGTTTTCTTACTCTGAACACGTTGGCAGCTGTCACTTCTTTGAAAAGACAGTCTCCCTCAGAGTAATCCTTGCTTCTGGCCCTTAGACCGTGTGCCATAATTCCACGGCACACGTGATCTTGGCATTGTAAATTCAGTATCCCAGGACTTGAACCTTTATGCTACGTTTTTGAAGATTTTTTAATAATGTTAATCAGTAAAAAAATATTTTTGATCTAAATACAGGCTCAGCCTATCTGTTAAATTTTGAAAATTGCCAGTGTTTTGTCTCGTCCGTTTCACGTTTTTGTCTAGGCAAGGAACGTAAGATTTCAAATAAAATTTTGCACCAAAAACATTTATAATGCAGTTCTGGTTTTTCTATTACTTTTTATACTCTACTTTCAAAGCGTCAGGCTGAAAGAGTTTATTTTGGTGGTCAAAAAAGAAAAGATGCTTTCCACACACGTAACTATTTTAAATGTTAGGAAGTCAGATAATGAAAGACGCACGAATCGCTCCGTTGAAGGATGTCGATCTCAGACGGTGGGCAGGCACTCGGTCTGCGAGACGGGTTGGTCTTTCATTGTTAGGGCGCCAGCTTGTAAAGGTATCCTCGAAAATGTTTTTTTCTGATTAGAATTAATTTTTGGAAATGTAGAAAGCTCATTATTCCTTGTTAAGTATCCAAGCTGCCTTTTTTTAATGCAGTTGTGGAAAGAATGTAAGATGTTTTAATATATTCTTTGTTAATCTGAGAACTTGCTATTAGATCATTTTCTTCATGTGGGAGAGGGAAAGAGGAAGACCCTAAAACACCTTTTTATCAAAGTCAGCAATGGAGGTTACAAATAGTGTGCATTTTTTATAGTAATATCTCAATTTAACAGCATATTCACCTTTAAGACTAGTTATGGCTAGTGTGCATTTATTGTTTTATCAAAATCTGTAAGAGTTCAACCATGATGTCACTTTTGCATTTGTGGGGACACGTATGTGGTTCTTGGTTTTCTGTTTTGGAGCGGATCCCTAATACAGCCTTTTAAAAAATACGCTCGAGCTCCTATCAGTCGGTGGTAGTGTTCACACACAGCACCCGTTGGTGCTGACGAGGGGAGAAGCTGTAGGACAAGAATAAAACGTGCCCTTCCTTGGAGGCAGGGGGTGTCTTCCTCTGCAGGCCTGCAGCCCGTCCGGGGGAGGGAGACACGAGAATCCACGTACAACCAGAATCGGGAGCCTTAGGAATTACAGGCATTTGAATTTTCTCACCACAAAAACAATGAGATGTCATGCATAGTAGGTTTCTTTATAAATTGCACTAATTCATATTGGGATATTACAAGTCTGTTCCGTCAATTTCTGATTTCTCATTAATGTGTTTTGTAATAATTGTGTAAAGTGTTATTTAAATAATGCTAGTACATTTAATAAGTTCTTTAACACTGGCTTTTTTTTTTTTTTTAGGTTTTAAAAAATAGGGTTTTCTTTTGTGGCTTTAGCACTTTAAGAAGTTTTATGTTTCCATCATTGTTAACGTGCTTGTCAGCGCTTCTCCGCGTGTTTGCTTCCACGCGGCGGGGGAGGCTTGCGCATCGTGTTTACGTTCCGGAGGCGGAGACGTGGAATAGTGTCAGGTTTTTAAGGAATTCCTGTCAGAGACCGTTGTTTGGGAACCAAAGTATTTTACTGTAAATCTTGAAAATAATTGAATTGAGTGCTCTCTAGTCATTTATTAGTGCTGTTCTCAAATTTTCCACAAAGTTATACTTGGTTAATGTTAATTTTCAAATGGGGATAATTTCTTATTGACATTAATCCAATACTTTAAAACTTTTCACGGAATAAATCTTACTATGAAACAAATGTGGTTATAAGTAAACTGTATATTTTGTTGTCAAATGCCTTAGCAGACTAAATCATTGTTCAATTTTATTTAGGAATGAGCTTTTGGGGACTGAAAACTCATGGTCAAATAGGATTTCTATCTAATGTTAATCCACTGCTTATTTGTATCCAATTCTGTTGTCTGTTTCCTTTGCTTAAATCTTGACTAAGAATGATTGGAGTCAATAAATTTGTACTGTATTTTGTTTTGAGTCGTGGTCTCATTGGTATGTTTTGGACGTTGAAAACGTTAGTAGCGTATATGTCTCTGAAAGCAAGGACGAAGCTGCTCTGGGTGGGTCTCGGGAGTCGCCCCTGAGAGCAGGGTGAGGTGGGTCTCCCCAGCGTGTCCAACTTGCTTGGAGAACCAGGTTTGAACCCAAGTGTTGGTTACCCAGCTGCCACAAATACGTGATCGTTAGAACCTTATATAAGCAACAATCGTCGCCTCCCCCCCTCTTGCTTCACTGTTTGCATTAGTTTTGAAACAATCATGGGGGTCAGTGCACACACTGAACATGTTTAATTACCCCACATTGACGTTTCGGCATAGCAATTGATAATCTAGTTTTATTGCATGGTTTTCACAGCTTCCGGGTCATCCTAACCAGGCCCTTCCGTGATGCCGGGATAGACGGCCTCTATGTGGCTAGCTTTCCTCGGGAGGGTGAGCCAAGCCTCGGGCTTCTCCGATGACCACCACGGGGCCGACCACAGGCAGGGAAGGAGCTGGTCTCGGGCTCTCTTCCTCTCCTGATCCCCTAGACCCGTCTTGGGGGCCTCTGGCTAATGGTTTTGTGATCACACGGCACCCCAACAAAAAAATACAATCCTGTTTTAATCCGCATTAGCTCTCTTACCCAGTTGGCCACCAAATACAGTTTTGTTGAAAATGTTTCCTGTGCCCTTTCCTTTGCAGTAATTACAGCCTTTTCAGTCCGGGCCCGTCGCGGTCGTGTGTCGTCCTCCCCAGTCTTAGGCACACACTCAGGACAGTAAATGGCTGTGCTGGCCAAACCATGTCACCAGCATGTGAGGTTTTCCCCCTGCCTGAGGCTCCCTCGGCTACGCTGAGCACGTGAGCTCTACGGCCCCCTGACGGTTGAGTGGCAGGAATTCCTCGTACACGGCGTGTGTCTGGAGGGGGAGCTTCCCCGAGCTGTCATAGGAGTGCTTTAAAGCCTGGGTGTCCTGCGATGGGCCATCGGCCCCCATCCTCCAAGGTAGGGTCTCCCCTGGCCAGTCCGTCCTCACACCTGCATTTTGCCCAGCGGAATGTCTTCTCTCCCATCGACTGGGGCTAGATCATTTCCAGGACACTCTCCCTGACCCCTTTCCACCCGCTCCTCACCCCAGCTCAAAGCAGGCGCCTACGTGTTCCCACAAAACCCCGAAGAGCCCTGTCACCCCCTCGCCACCTTCTGGCCTGCCCGTACGTATTCTAGGGCAGGGCTGTTCTCATCTTTGCGCTTCCAGAGCTGGGCAGACGGAAGGCGTGTGTCGAGTCTCTGAGAAATACAGCGAAGAAATCTCGTGGGATGCTGCAGCCAGCCAGCCCGTTTGTCCTCAGCTGATACTAGAAGAAACTTGCTGAGTCTCTCTGCATGTGTCCCCCAGATTCCGATTCAGCGGCTCAGAGACCCAGAGCGTATTTTAATTTTTTATACCATTCCCCGTAGGCCCGAGGAAGAACGGAAACGTTCAAATGACAGGTCTCAGACGGGAGAGTCCCTCGCCCTTTGTGAATGCCGAGCACTCTTGTGCGGCTGTGATTGTTTTCGGGGGTGTGGCAGGCTGTGTGTGTCACTGTCCTGGCCACAGTGCCCATTACGCCACCCCGGTGTCCAGATAAACCCATCTGTCAACCTGAGAACAGCGAGAGCCGTGACTAGCTACTACTGATGGGTAATGTGTCTATACACAATGATGCACGTGTCTATGCAGCTATTTGTAAACCCGTAGCAGCCTTGCTTTCCTCTCACATGGTGTCTCACTGTCCCCTGTGCTCAGCCCAGTCCTCTCGCCTCCCTCAGTTTGGAATATTTCTCAGTGTTTCTTGGACATTCATAGCATTGATCATTTTTAAGGATTATGGACCAGTCATCTTGCAGAGCGCCCCTTAATGGGAGTTTGGTGTTTCCTCCCGATTAGCCCCCAGTTATGCATTTTTCCACCAAAACATTACGGAGGCTGTGATAGTTCTTTCCATTTGGACCTGTGCGTGGTATGCACTGCCCGTGTGCCGTCACTAGGGGCGCTCTTTGTATCGTTTCTGCGGGTTTCTCCACGATGCCTTCTCCCTCCTCTGCAGTTAATAAATATTCTGTGGGGACATATTTTCAGGCTATGTAGAATTCCGTTTTTCATCTCCATTTTTACCCACTGGTTTTAGGATCTGTTGATGGGTTTTGCCTGAATTCCTTATTTTTATAGTCGTTGCCAAATGGCGATTTTCTGATACCTTCATGCCTTCCTCATTTATCTGTGCACTCTCTACTGCAAGGAAAAACATCTGTTATTCCCATTAATTTGTTTGTTGTTTCTGTGCTGTGGACTCAGGGAGTCCTAGTCTATTCAAGGGGTTGTAATCAATCACCGTTGTTCTTTATTTTTCGATGCTCGAATACCCCAGATTTAGCCATGGGAGCTTCAGACTGGCTTCTCTGACCTGTGACATGTGCCCCTTGCTCTTGGAGTACTTTCCTGCTTTCTCATTTGACAAGGTGTTCCAGACTCACCCTGTCCTCTTCCTACCAGAGCTGCAAAATCAGGCACTTCTCTAAGGATGCTGGTTCCTTATAGTGGAGAATATTGTTTGGAGACCAGGATCTGGGCACTAGGTGGGCTCACTCACTGATGCAAGGTGTGGATGCGCCGGGTCCTTCATGGGAGAGCTTACAGGGAAAATACACACACACATGCGTGCACACACACACAGGGACCTCTGGATTTATCTCTGAATCTTCTAGACCTATCTGGATATGTGCAAATCTATGAGTTCACACTGATAGCTTCAATTCCAACCCAATGCCAGATGGTCCATTCCATGGCTCCCCCTTTCCATATTTATGCCTTTCCTGTCTGATGGTGACAGACTAGGCTCCCATGGCCTCAGTGTCCCTGTGTGTAGGCAGCCTCCAGCCCCCTTGCACCTGCCCTCCACACACAGGCTGACTGCCAGCTTCATGGGGAGCTACCTAATGGCTTTGTAACAAAGGGAGAAAGGAGAGATGACAGGAAAGGAGGAGGAAGGACTGTCTGTTTGTCTTTTTTCCTTCTACCAGTTAAACAGTTACTTAAACAGTTACTTAAACAGTTCTACCAGTTTTTGCTTCATGTAGTCTAAATACTCTGATGTTAACTGCATCCATGTATGGGATTGATTAACTGACCCCATTATTATTTTTTAAATGAGCTTCTTTATCTACTGTGAAGCCTACTTTGTTTTTATTAATATAACTCCAAGTTTTAGCATGGTATATTTTTTCCATTCTTTTGCCTGTTTGTGTCATTATATTTAGTGTGTGTCTTGCCGGCAAGCATATATTTGGGTACTGATTTAGTCCAATCTGACATCCTCTGCCTTTTAGTCAGAGTATATTTAGGCCATTTACATTTAACATCTTATTACTCATTTTCTACTTATCCTGTCCATTCTGTGTTTGCAGTTTTCTCTTCCTCTTCCTTCTTCTGGATTAACTGAGTTTTGTTTTTCTTTTTTCTTTTTTTCTAAAGATTTATTTATTTTAGAGGGAGAGCATGGGCGAGTTGGGGGAGGAGCAGAGGGAGAGAGAATCCTCAAGCAGACTCCCTGCTGAGCGCAGAACCCAACGCAGGGCTTGATTTCACGATCCTGAGATCATGACCTGAGCTGAAATCAAGAGTCAACCATTCAACCGACTGAGCCACCCGGATACCCCTTGTTTTTCTTTTTTATGATTCCATTTCTCTATTTTATTGGCTTATTATCTATAACTGTTTTATTATTTTAGTAGTTATGTTACAGTTTATAGTATACATCTTTGCCTTATCACAGTCTACCCTCAAGGAATATGAGACCACCTTATGTGTGATCCAGGAATGGATGGCATATATGTCCTTTTCTCCCCTCCCAGTCTCTGTGCTACGATTGTCAGATACTCACTTCTGTGTATGGTATAAGCCCCACATACATTGTTATTGTTTTCACTTTAAGTAGTCAACTAAGTGTTAAAGAACTCCAATTAATAAGAAACAAAGTATTTATATTTACCCATGTAAATTTCCATTTCTGGTGCTCTTCCTTTCACCTGCAGATGCAAGTTTCCATATGGTATCATTGTCCTCTGCCTGAGGACATGAACACCAGTATTTCCTGTAGTGTAGGTCTACTGGTGCTGAATTCTTTCAGCCTACATGTGCTATAAAAGTCTTTATTTTTCAATCTTGAAAGATAGTTTTGCTGGGTATAGAATTCTAGATGGATAGTTTTGCTTTTTTTCTTTCAGTACTTTAAAGATGTTGGTTGCTTCACTGTTTCTAGTTTGAATTGTTTCCAGTGAGAAATCTGCAGTTCTTGTCTTTGTTCTCCTATATGGAGGATATCATTTTTACTCTGGCTGTTTTTAAATTTTTCTCCTTATTACCAGTTTTATACAACCTGACTATGATGTACCATGGTGTAATTTTTATGGGTGTGTGTGTGTGTGTGTGTGTGTGTGTGTCCACACCCACTTGGGTTCATTTAATTTCTCAGATGTTCGAATTTATAGCTTTTATCAGATTTGGAATTTTTTCAGCCATTATTTGTTCAGTTTTTTTTTTTTTTTCTTTCCTGCCCTCTCCTCTCCTTCGTGGACTCCTTTCATTTGTTAGAACATTTATTAGGCCATTTTAAATTGTCCCATAAGTCACTGTTGCTTTACTCAATTTTTCCCCCTCTGTGTTTCATTTTGGATATTTTCTCTTGCTATGCTTCTGATTCACTTTTTTTCTGCAAAGTCTAATCTGCAATTAGCGAGCTGATATAGTTTTCATCTCTAGAAGTTTGATTTGGATCTTATTTATATCTTCTATGTCTATATTTTACATGTTCCATCTTTCCTCTAACTTCTTGAACAGATGGAATACAGTTGTTTTTTTTTTTAATGTTCTTATATACTAATTCTATCATTTGTTCTATTTCTGGGTTGGCTTCAATTCATTTCTCTTCCTCTTGATTCTGGGTAACATTTTCTTGCTTCTTGGCATATCTGGTAATTTTTGGTTGGATGGCAGGCATTGTGAATTTTAACTTGTTGGGTGCTGGGTATTTTTGTATTCCTATAAATGTTAGAGCTTTGTTTAGGGGACATAATGAACTTACTTGGAAACAGTCCTATCCTTTTAGGTTTTGCTTTTAAACTGTGTTAAGTTGGATTAGAGCAGCATTTAATATAGGGCTAACTTTGCTCCACTACTGAGGGAAACACATTCCTTCTACCCAGTGTCCCTTGTATTATTTCAAGCACTGTGTGAGCTCCAGGGATGTCCCCTGTTATCCTTTCAGGTGGTCCTTTTCTCAGCCTCGGAAAGTTCCTTCGGGTGCATGTGTTGATCAGTACTTGACCAAGGAGTCGAGAGGCCTCTCTCTCTGCAGCGCACTCCTCTCTGGTACTCTACTCTCAGAGCCTTGGCCACTCTCTTCCTTGGACTCCCAGATCTGGCTCCTCAATGGGAGGACTGCTGGATTGCCTTTTTCTTTCTCATCTCTCAGCGGTTACTGTTCTTTGTTGTCTGACATGCAATGTTTTCAAACTCATTCTTTCATGTATTTTGTCTGGAGTTTAGTTGTTCGTGTAGGATGGTAACTCCAACCACCATCACCCCATCTTGGTCAGAAGTGGAACTGAAGTTTATTATTTTATTTTCAACAGGTTTGCTAACATGTCCTAAAGCATCTAGCACTGGATGTCCATGTATGTACACCAAACACTCCCCTGTGGGAAATTTTTCCAAATTCCAAGCTTCAAAGAACTCAGTAGACATTTTCTCAAACTTGACCCCAAAAAATCACATACAGATCTCACTCAATGAAAATGAAATGTATCCCCTCCTCAGTTCAGCCTTAGTCAGGTCCTAAAAGCCCAGGTTCACCTCAATATGAACCATCGTGAAAGAAATAATGGTGGCGGGGATGTCAGAATGGAGAGAAATAGACTTCTCTCTCTCGTGTTCAGAAGACGTATGGTCATGTTTTTATAAAATTCACCATTGTTAGATATCGCGGGATGGAAGTAGCCTGTAAAGTGAGGGGCCCCAGAACCTGAGCTTTGTTAGCTTCACGACTAATCTACCTCTGTCTGTTTTATTCACTTGCGGCGAGAAACTTCAGCCACAACCTATGATGTGAATGTTGTAATCTGATCATGAGTCACAGCCTGCTGTGAAACAACCCTTTGCTTTGTCGAGGTCTCCTGATGGCCCAGGGGACAAGGATGTACTCCTTAGGAAGATGCTGGAATGACCTCTGACTTGGGCCCTCCCATTCGATTTGCAATGTTTTTGGTGGCAAACATGATATGTAGTTAAAATGGCAGATGCCACTTGACCTCCTTTCCTCTGTCCTGTGCTAAAGACACTGGAAAATCGGGAAGAAACCTTAATTTGTACCACTAGAAATAGAAATTTTGTGTGTAGGAAAGCAGAGATTTGGTCCTAATGATCTCAGTGATGAAAAGGAGATTTTCACAGGCATTAAAGTGGGATCTCCAATTTGAAGTCATAGAGCTTATTAAGAACCAGTTTCTGTTCACGAAAGCAAAGACCAAAGATAGATTCTTGACTAGCATGTAATGTTTGATGTTTATTTGCCTGATTTCTCAGTAAAAGAGCAAAGTACAAGATAATCTACTAGCCCTATCACTTAAAATAATTTATATCAAGTTCTGTTGGGTCTCTAAGAAGGGCTGGGCTTGGCTTCTAGCCCCCTGCCCACCCCCATAATTCTAGAAACGTCCATGAAAACTTCCTGATTTGTCAGTTTGAATAGTTGGAAATGACTGTAGCCTACCGCTAAGGAACGGCCTTATAAAATGCAGGGACTAAGCTCTTTCCCTGGAAACTTACTTTGATTGATCCAGAGCTCCAGCTGAAGGGCTACTAGAGCTCGGGAACAGTCCATTCAAGTTGGAAACCTTTTTCTTTTTGTGGTCCCTAAAAAAACATTTTTGTGGTTCCCTGAAAGTACCATAAACCCTAAACGCTGTGTCTGACGGACGAGTCAGCCTGGCTGAAGGAACAGATGGGGTTGGCAAGTGTGTGGGCACGCCGAGAGAAGCAGCTTCCCAGGTAGCGAAATGGAGATGGGTTTCCAGGGTTTCTTTGGTAACGATGTTCAGTGGATGACAATCTCCCGATATTTAGGTTTATTTTTAGCCTGATGATCAAACTTCAGAATTCATATTGGAATTTTTAAAAATTATTTTTTCTTTTTTTCTTTTCTTTTTTATAGTTTTAAAGATTTTTATTTATTTATTTGAGAGAGAGAGAGTGAGAGAGAGCACGAGAGGGGAGAAGGTCAGAGGGAGAAGCAGACTCCCCGTGGAGCTGGGAGCCCGATGCGGGACTCGATCCCGGGACTCTGCGATCCCTGAGCCGAAGGCAGTTTCTTAACCAACTGAGCCACCCAGGTGCCCCTAAAAATTATTTTTTCAAATAAATACAAAGTATTTTTATTTCCGACACATGATGAATGAGGAGGTGCTCTGAGGAGTTTCCCACTTGGGAGGCTTGGATTCTCGAGAAGACACACTTTCTGACGAATTACCAGACCCACCACCAGAAGTAGGGGTCTTTTCCAAGTTCCCTTCCCAGCCCGCCTCCGAGAAGGAAGCAACCCTCGTGAGTGGGGTGAGAGTCGAGTTGCCTGAGGGTGGCCGCTCCTGGGTCACCGTCCAGGAACAGTGACAATTTGAGGGAGCCCGACCCTGCAGGGCGTGGGGCTGACGGAGTGTGTGGAAAGGAAAGTGTTCTCGTGGCGACACTGCCGTCCTTAGAAAGTTTGCAAGGTTGGCCCTTGGCGGGCGTCTGGGAACGTGGATCTGGGAGAGTTCTCAGTATTCCCTGATGAGAGTGGCTCCCCGGTGCCCAAGCTGTGTGTACGGAAAGTGGGGTATACGCTGAACACCTGCCCTCCTTCTGGGAGTCCGGGATTTGGACGCGGGCCAGGCAGAAGGTGCTCCCGTGACACCCCCTCCCCCGTAGAAACAGCAGCACCGAGCCCACCGAAGGCTGCAGGGGTCGCAGCCCCCACGTGTCGGGGGCACCGCAGACGTGGATGACACAGTGAAAGAAATAAAAAGTGGAATATTAAGATGGGGAATAACTCGACATTATCAGGAGTGCAGAGGCAGATCTGAGAAGGCAACAATTGGAACTTCTGGAAAAAGCAGCATAAATGATTTGAAATAAGTTCAGTGCCTGGGTGGGGAAGGGTGTTGTGGACTGAACACCTGTGTCCTCCCCAAGTCCCTGTGATGAGATCGAATCCCTGCCTTGATGTGTTTGGAGGTGGGGACTTGGGAAGGTGAGTAGATCAGGAGTGGGGGGGAGGCTCAGGAATGGGGTCAGGGGCCTTAGGAAAGAGGCCCCGGCCATCTGCGAGCCAGGCAGCGAGTCTCCCCAGACCGGGCTTCTGCGGACGCCGTGCCCTCGGCCTCCCTGCCTCCAGAGGCACCAGGAGCAAATGTCCGCTGTGTACGAGCCGCCCAGTCGGTGGTATTTGGTTATAGACGCCCGGACAGACCCAGATAGTGGGTCAAAGAACAGAGCTCACATGACCGAAGGGAATTAACGAGCTAGTAGATATGTCAGAAAGAAATTGCCCGGAGTCAGCACAAAGAGACAAGGAGATTGAAAACACAAAGGAAAAATTCAAAGACACGGAGGTTTCCACTCCAGCCAAGGTGGTATAGTAGGGCTGGGTTTGCCTTCCCCCTAAAACCCCAGACAAAACGTATGAGCCAGCAGTCCTCAAGACACCAGACCCCAGGCAATGAAGCGACAATCCGTAAATAATTCAATGTTATGTAAACACTAAATGTTTAATTCTATTTAATATTAATATTTGATAACAGTGATATTTAACGGTAATGAGAGAGTTGCCCCGTGGAGTAATTTCCCTTGGTCAGGTGATAATTTTAGATAATTTCAATGTCATTAAAATATTTGATGTTGGGGGGTGCCTGGGTGGCTCAGTGGGGTAAAGCCTCTGCCTTCGGCTCGGGTCATGATCCCAGGGTCCTGGGATCGAACCCCGCATCGGGCTCTCTGCTCAGCAGGGAGCCTGCTTCCCTCTCTCTCTCTGCCTGCCTCTCTGCCTACTTGTGATCTCTCTCTCTGTTAAATAAATAAATAAAATTTAAAAAAAAAAAAAATATTTGATGTTGGGGCACCTGGGTGGCTCCGTCGGTTAAGCGGCTGCCTTCAGCTCAGGTCATGATCCCAGGGTCCTGGGGTCGAGCCTGGCCTTGGGCTCCCTGCTTAGCAGGAAGCCTGCTTCTCCCTCTGCCTGCGGCTCCCCCTGCTTTGTGCTCTCTTGCTCAAATAAATAAATAAAATCTTTAAAAAAATTTTTTTGATGCTTAATGTCATTTAATACTAAGATAATACTTAATGTTAATTTAAAATTATTTGGGATTATCACTTGGTCAAGAGAAATTGTCAGACACAGCCATTATCTGAACTGAAAATAGGATAAGCAAAGAAATAGATCTTAAAAGTACCAAAGATGTGTTCGTTTCCATTAAAGTCAGGAAGCAAAATTATAACAAATTCTGTTTATGGTGTTAGTCAACATTTAAATTGAAAATAATGTTATGAGTTTTATATACTTCCTTTTCCACTCTAATATTTTTCAATTAATGTCCTGGAAAAAACCCAAACCATTAAAGGAACACATAAGAACATGTATATAGGGACTCACAGTTCTTGGGGGGTTTGGGGTTTTTTTGTTGTTGCTTTTCATGGTCCAATATGGTTTAGCTTACACCGGTCTTTATTTAAAATGTTGATGCTTTGTTCATCAAGGATTTTTTGCATTGATTTAGATCTTTAAAATATTGCATTAAATAAATAAAGGTAAATATTGCATTAAAATTGCATTTGTCTTGATTGCTGAGTAGCTGGTGTCCTCTTAAATTTCAGACCCCAGACAAGTGACTCCCCCCTCTCACTCCCACCCTTAGCGGTGGGGCCCAGCCTCCGTTCGGCACCGTCCGCCCGCCAGGAGCGGGAAGGTTGTGCAGGAAGCCCCACTCCAGCGTTCTCTCATTGGCCAGATGCTTGAAGACGCGTACGCGTGAGGCACGTTGTTGTTCATCCAAGCATTTGGCTGAAAGAAAATAGGGTGGGACTTTAAAGTCTATCACAGCTCTCGCCGTCCTGGAGGAACACAGAGGCTTCTAGAAATGGCCCTTGGTCACCTTAGACAGTTGGACACTAAGGTTCAAAAAAATCCCCCCAAAATGACCGCAGCCAGCCATGACTGCCTGGGCTCCGAAGGCGATGGGGCCGGGCCGGGCCATGTCATCGCAAGGGCGCGCGATCCTCCCCGGCAGGCGCGGTGGCCTCTCGGGGCCGGGAGGGGGACGCAGCATCACGCAGCGCAGTGGCTCTCCGACCTGCCTGTACGTTAAGATCGTGGGAACCAGGAAGGAGCACAGGTGCTGTGCTCATCACTGCCCCAAACCGGAAGCAGCAGATGCAGGTGCTCCCGAGGCGCAGAAAGGGGAGCGGGAGTTCGTTGGCACAGAGGACTTGTGCAGAGCCGCGAGGACAAGCGACCCCAGCCGCGTGCGACACGAGGGACGGAGAAGCGAGCAGACCGGGTGAGCCGCTTAGATAAAGAAGCCTCCCCAGGCTCGGCCACTAGAAGTCACGACCTGGCTGTCTTTGAGGGGGGAGCGACCCCAAGGGAGTCACCTCCTGATTCCCGATCGGGTCCCCCCCCCACCCCGTGAGGCCCCCTGTGGGAAACGCACCGAACACGGGATACACGCACTTTTCTTGATATTATACTTCAGCGAACCCCCCAGAAAGCGGACTTCACAGCTACGATGTGGGGGCCCCACCGCGGAATCGCTCGGGGCGAGCCCTGAGTCCGGTGGGTTCTCCTGTGAGGCCGGGGCTGAGAACAGCCGATGGGGCGCAGCGCCTCGCACACTTCCACGTGAACGCGCGTCCGCTGGGCTCCCTGTTAAACCGCAGGACTCTGCCTTCTCGGGGGGGGGCACCCCTGTCCTGCTCAGGGCCCCCCTGCATCCCGCTGTGCTTCTCCTTTCCTCCCCAAAGGCAGCCGTATGCAAGCGGAAAGCACTCGGTGGGACGGGATGGAGTGCTGTAGCCGGAGACCTCCCTCAGCCCTTATCCGGGTTCAGGCCCCGGGGTCGGGACAAAGGTGCTGCAGAGCCTGTGGGTGTGACTGCGGCGTTGGCGGCCTCGAGCCGAGCGAGCAGAGACAGGCATGTAGTGGGACAGCGGCTCCCCACCCCCGGCTCCTTTCTGTGACCCCCCGCCTCCTGGGAACGGGGTGCGGCTCTCTGATTGGCAAATTCGGAGGGACAGGTGGCACCATTAGGAAGAAGCCGGCTGTAGGAAACGGGGCTGCCCGTCAGCTCTGCCTGTGTTCTGGGGCCTCGATCTATGAGATCTGGGGGCTCGACATCAACAAACCAGGGCTCGGGGCCCTCCAGCCCCTTCTGCACTGAGCTCCCAGGGCCTGAGTTCGCTCCATTTTTCCTCCCAGCGTATTCAGCCCCCCAGTGAGGAAGAGGGTGCTATATTCGGGGTCTCCCTCGGGCATCCTAATATAAGGAAATCCAGTAATGTGAGCATTGATTCCTGACATTTTAGACGGGATCGTCAAACGGATGGTTTGCAGAAACTGAGAAAACCAGCCAGTTCCTTAAAACCCACTGCCAATGAACATCTCTGGTTTCTGGGTTCTCGACCTGTCGCTCAGGACACCCGAGAGGTCGCCTGCCCCAAGCAGAACTCCCCGTCTCCTCATTTGCCTCCCCCCTCCCTCCAGCAGCTCACAGCCCCCGTTTCCACCGGCAAACCCCGTCCCACCCTCCCAGATGACTCACCTCCCGCCCCGGGGCTGCCTGCCCCCAGCACCCCCAGGCAAAAGCATTCCGGCCGGAGTGTCCTAGGGCAGGATTTCTCAGATGGTATTCCAAGGCAAGTTTTGATTCCACAGATCTGGCGCGGGGCCGAGAGTCTACCTTTCCGACAAGCCATCTGGTGGTGCCAAAGCCACTGGTCCCAGACCACGCTTTGAACAGTGAGGCTCCAGGTGACATAGGAACGTGATGCCCCTTCTCTGCTCAACCCTCCGACGGTTCCCCATCCCCACTGGATAGAACCGACCGCTCCCGAGCAGGCCCTGCCTCCTTTCCACGCGGACCTCAGTCAGGTGCACCCGAACCCGGCTAACATCTGGCGGGATCCGGCCAGAGCCCAGAGCACAGCAGACGCTGGGCACAGCCGACGCTGGTCTCCTGGCCCCGAACACCAGCCCCACCTGCCTGAGCTCCGTCCGCCGCCCCCTCCCGCGCTCCTTCCTCTCGACCTTGTCTGTTGCCGCGTGCCCCGCGTGCCCGTCCCCTGCGGAGACGACAGAGAAACCCAGGGCAGAGATCCGTGGTGCCACCGAGGCACAGGGCTGCCAGAGCAGGGCTGAGAGAAGAAGTAGGTCACAGGGACAGGAGGCGGGGCCCAAAGCACCTGCCACCGGGTGGGGATTGTACCTCTTCTCGGGTGTGGCCCCCACCTGGGACTCTAGAACCCGTTCGACCCCTCCCTGCGCCAGGCCATCACCAAACACCCGAGCCGCGTGTGAGGAAGCGCGTTCTGGTGTGTGCTGGCGGCGGGCCGGCCCGGGGTGCGGGCTTGCAGGGAACCGGAGGGTGATGGGAACGCACTCAGGGCCGGGGAGGAACGGATGCTGCTGTTAAAAGAGAAAGGAGAGCAAACACTGACTTCCTTCCTTTTAAAAACCTGGAAATATGAGTGTGTGAGATGGGACACAAATTAAGATTAAAAATTACTTGCAGGCAGTCTTATCTGGGAGATCACTGTCATAGCACGGTCCCCTAAGCCCTGGCCAGTGGCCGTGCATCCCCTTCCTCCCCCTGGGTGACAAGAGAGTACTTAGCACAGTGCGGTCCCTGAGGACTCTAGGACTGTGTGCGTCGACCAAGACGGGTCCCGTGCACCCATTTATCCGTAAATGTCTGCCCTTACCTGAATTTTATTTTTCATGATAATCCGAACGCTTTTGTTTGCAGGTAAACCTCTTGATGTAGTCCCTTCTTATAAGGGACCTTAGCAAAGGGCACGAAATGCAGACCAGAATGCTGGAAAACCCAAGGACGGATCCGAAACCAGAGGGAGCAAGCGGTTGAGATGGGGCGCTTGTGCAACTTCTGTCTGAGTCCAGAGGTGGCTGGGAGCCGCGGGTGGCTGCCGGGCCCAGTCGTGTCTCGGGGTCATCCGAGAGCCGACCCGGCTGTGTGTGGGGGGGGTGTTGGGGGGGAGTATTACACACACATTTCATAACATTTTTCCCCCCAAAAAACCAGGAACGTTCTTCAAATGAGTCGTCTTTATATTGGGCCTTATTAAAAGCTGAAGCTGCATCATGAATACGAACTCAGGGGAACTCTTCCCAGCGTTTGTTAAAACGATCAGTCAATCCTTTTTTTTTTTTAATGTGCTAAAATACACCTAACGTGAGGGCGCCTGGGGGGCTCAGTCGGTCAACCGTCTGCCTTCGGCTCAGGTCATGATCCTGGGGTCCTGGGATCGAGCCCCGCGTCGGGCTCCCTGCTCAGCGGGG
Source organism: Potos flavus (assembly GCA_028534135.1). Lineage (NCBI taxonomy): Eukaryota > Metazoa > Chordata > Mammalia > Carnivora > Procyonidae > Potos > Potos flavus. Next base: position 189,220,824 of record CM052898.1, on the reverse strand, counting down.
AGGCTGCTTCTCCCTCTCCTCCCTGCTCCTGCTCTCTCTCGCTATCTCTGTCTCTCTCTCAAATAAATAAATAAAATCTTAAAAAGATATCTACCTAACATGAAGTTGACCACGCTGACCATTTTTAAAGTGTCCGGTGGCATTTAGTACCTTCCAAGGGCTATGCAACCATCACCATCTAATCCACACATTTTCTTCACCCCAAAAACAAGCCCCTCCTCCCCCCGCCCCAGCCACTGGCCATCACCAGTCTGCTTTCTGCCTCCGGGAATCTGCCAGTTCTGGACGTTTCCTGGAAGTGGAGTCTTAGGGTCTACCGGGCTGGGCTCAGAGCTGTAGGCTGGAGGAGAGGACGCCTCCCGGGCTCGTGTGGCACCCCCTCTCCTGCCTGGATCCTGCTTCCCCAACTTCCCAGGACAAAGCTTGGCAAGTAGCGAGGACAGTTCCTCCAATGGCGTCCTGGTCATCCCTTGTCGAGGACCCTCATTTATTACCGGCAGTAATGGCAGTCTGGCTCCCCCCATCTCTCACTAGATTTCCCCTTAAGTCTTAGGAACCTGCCAGCAGGAAGCATCTGGCATGCTTGGTTCTGAAAACGGTGGGGGGGCGGCTTTGACGAACAAATGGCCCCCGGAGTGGCTTACCCCCCCATCGGTGTCTGGACCTCCCAGAGGAGGACACCCTCATGGTGATATAGAGAGGGGGGAAGCACGTTCTGTGTCCACATTGTCCCCAGCCCTCGATGCCCCAGGGTTCGGGTGCCCCACGTGGTGGCTGCCAGCGGATGGGCGGTTGGGTTGGGGGGGCGGAGGCCCAGGGACTCAGCCCACGTGGAGCGGGACAGCCTCGCCATCCGTCAGTCCCTCCGGGCACCTCTCCCGCACTGAGCGCATCTCCCGCACCAACAGAACTTTACATCAACCATCTATGTCCTGTTTCTTCAATTATGCATGATTTCTTAGATCAAATTTATTTTAAGACAAAAAATTTTTTAAAGACCATTTTCTCTCCAAGTGTGGCAGATAAGCACATTTGAGCGGGGGGCTGCACACACGCAGCGCCGGCGTCCGGAGCCTGCCCGCTGGGGGCCTGGGTGAGGCCTGGCCTGCACCGCTCATTTCCTGCTGCAGAGGAACCGTGATGTTTTGTAATGAGCATGCATGGTTTTATCATTGGAGCGAATAATGCCAACCGGCCCTTTCCCGCAGCTCGGACTAACTAGTGAATGATTCCCAAAGGTGCAGCGGAGGGAGCTGAGGCCTTAAACCGCCGCTCAGCTGCTTGGCTGGTTGCTCGGCGGCCACCTTTGCTTATGGAGGCTGTTCCCAGCTCCCAGGGGCATCCTGAGTAGTCCCAGCGGGACAGGTCTGGTGACCCGGGCTGAACTTGGAACTTCAGGCCTCTGCGGGGGGGGGGGGGGGGGGGGGGGGG